>JANIJG010012035.1:0-20678 GCA_024611175.1 Megaceryle torquata | reverse complement strand
TCCCCTCCCCTCCCCTCCCCCAGATATAACAGATTTAGCTTGTTGGGTGTCTGGGCAAAGCCTTATACTTTCTTGTGTGTTGGCAATGGGAATTCTTACAGGGGCTTTGCCAGATTACGTTGGGCAACACTTGCTGGAATACATAGAGAGCTAGATAAAGGGATAATGGTGTTTTGCTTCAAAGGACCATGCTTGCAAGTCACTATACGATCCCTTAGGCAGGTGGTCTCCTAACTTGTTAACTCAGCATTATCAGGGGGCTGGTTTGAACTTAATCTAACTATTTTTGTTGTCCCCTTCTTCCTGTAATGCACTTACTCTACTTCAGTGGCACTTCAGCAGTCATGTGAGCAAGAAGGCAAATTTCCCCTGGAGCCATCTCCCTGATTACAGCACTGGGCTGACTCACCCCAGCAACCTCCACTGCCAGGCAGAAAACTGTCACCTTCCTCAGCTGCTGACAGCAACAGAGACAAAGCTTCATTTTCTCAAGGCTTTAAAACTTGCAAGGCTATAATCTAAGGTTACACCAAAACACGAGTCTCTTAAAATGAGAGGCTGATTTATAATCCTGTGAAAAATAAAGCCTCAGACAGGATCTTAGGAATTGGGGCTTCTGTTTCTGGCTATGCTATGGGTGTCACAGGTGACTAGTGATCTTCCTTTGCAATTCCCAGTGCTTTATTTTCCTCATCTATAAAAGGTAGATAACAGTGTTGGCTTCCACTGTAGATTACTCTAAAATTGCTTTAGAAAATTGTTATAGAAGACATATTGCTAGGCTAAGGAGAGAACACATGGTGAAGCAGCAGTACCAGCTCCTGCGACTGGTTGTGTTCAAAGCTAGCAAAGGAAATGGAGAACAGAGCCAAGAGAACAATTCTCTCTGAGGAGAGAGTTTCTTTCTAGTCTTGAAAGGTTGTATCTAAGCCAGCTTGTTATCAGCCAAACGGAGCTGCAAGTCAAGATCAAGTTTAGATGAGGGGGAGAAGATGAAAGGAAAGATTTCTGTCAGTTTTTTTTTTTTCTTGTCTTACTAGAAGAATTAAGAAGGCAGCTGCTTAAAGCTGGTTGCATGTTTACATAGGAATAGTTCTGTGGAGTGTGGTTAAGTGGTCACAGTTGAATTAAGACAGTCACATGAATGATAAATCAATTTAGTTTGTGACATGGCAATGTGTGACAAAGCTTTATCTCTGTATTAGGGAAGTTTTCAGGAAAACAATGGCATGTTGAAAGTCTGTAAATTAATTCCTGGTAATCATGAGCCTTTCAGACAGCAACAAAACTGATGGAGTTAAACTTAAAGCCCTAACACACCTAGTCCTACATTGGAAAAGTCTCCATAGATTTTTATATAGGCTAGCTGAGTTTCTAACCTTTAGGAATATGCCTTAATAGAATATTTTTCACCTGGGTAGGGTGACTTTATAAACACATATTTGAAAACCATGCTAAATTCCTAAGAGCCTATAAAATAAGGGACATAATGTCCTTGACTGAGTTCAATTAAGCACATTATTTGTATTAAGGGTTCAGATGATTCATTACACTTTATTCATTTCTAATGGCAGAAAAGTCTGAAAATACTTCCATTCATACGCTTAACAGGAATGACTGGGTTTCATAATGTCCTATTCTAAATAATCAAACCTATAATTCTAAGAAACCTTCTGAAATAAAAAATATACAAAGCATATGTTCAGCCAGACTCAGTAATGTGTCATCAGCATATTTTCATCTAAAGTGGAAACAGAGCTTTTTAGTAAAAAGCACGGCAAAATCTAGCTGGGCATAATTTATTGCTGCCTGCAAATTACATTTTAAATCCTGGCCCAAGAATAGTGATTTTTCTTACTCTTCTCAGCACTAAGTGCCCATTAGTGTAGTACATGATTTATTTGTTATTTTTTTTCCATATGCATTTCTATGGGCAGGAAGACACTGTACTCGTGAGTCTGAGTCATTTTTCCATAGGAATCCTGGAAAGATGGTAAGGTGGTGCAATGCACAATCAGACAAACACGTGGGCATCCCAGAGGAAAGAAGGGAATATGATTTAATCACCCCAAAGGAAATAACTATACTGATTTGCATTTGGTTTATATTCTTGCTGCTCTGTTGTTATGCAATCCTAAATACATTTCATAGGTCTGCACCATATTTTTCCCCTGGTGAACACAAAGTAATTTATAATAGTTTTCCCTGAGGGTATTTTAGCATGATTTAATTAGGTGGGGTTTTCTTTTTTGCCTAAATACTTAGTACTTTATAACAGCACATGTACCTGAACATAAAACATGATCACTGCGTGTTGGCTAAGCATACTCTTGAAGCTGCAAGACTTACTCCCTGGAGTTTTCTTTATTTGAGACTGAAAGAGGTTGTGTAGTAATGCTGGTGGCTTTGTACCAGACAGCCTCAGGGAGCCTAGATGGCTTTATTTTGTGATGGCTCCTATTTTTACCTGCAACCTCACCCATCAGAATTACTGTGGAATAGGAGCATGGGACTTAGTAAGGGTAGTTGAGCTCCTTCAACACCAACATGGTTGTTTCATTTGAAAACACAAAATCGAGAGAAATGAGTTAGGTAAAGGATCTTCTCCATGCCCTGTAATCTGTCTCACCTAGACAGTCACAGACTATCAGAGCTTCAGCAGCTACTCATCTCTTGCAGGAGAGGGGGTGTGGTGTTCTGTCCCACTCTACAAAGACAGTGATGTGAAAATGGTCTTGTTTCATAACAACAAGTGTCTTACTATCTATTTCATATAAATCCCAATGGAAACAGGAAATTATGTTCTTCACCAGAGACAGACATCAGTTTGTAGGATGTGTCTCTCACAAACTACTCTAGGATCTGAAAAATTGTGGGATCCATAATTTCAACACAGCTTCTTCAGTGGATTGCCTGTCCAGCACAGTAAAGAGGCTGACAGGGACCAGACTTTTGTAACCTACCTGGCTAACTGCTTCCAAATATGTACATCACTTAAAATACAGCCAAAATCAGAAAGCAAGTTGCTGTATTCCAACAACAAAGCCCCTAAACAATTAGGTAGGTTTTTAATGGCCTTTTTTTGAATGGAAAGCTCAAAACTCAACTGATTTTATGTAGATCAAACCAGTTTCTAGAATCTCTGCCTGAAAAAAAGAAGAGAATGGTGAAAAACATGAAAGGGGTTGCAAGGAATCTTCTTGGCTATATACCCAGATAGATCATGGGTTCTTTGAAGGCTTTGCCTCAATTTCTCTTTGCTCTGGGCTGTATCGGATGCTATTGCTTAGATCTCCTCCTCAGATCCCCTTCTTTTTGCTCCTACTAAAGAACGCTTCTAACATTTTCTGATTTGACAGCTGTCTAACCTTTCAAAAAAAGTTAACTGTGTGTGAGATCCACCTCATCTCCACTAAAGATACAATTTCCATTGATACAATATGGAATATTGTTTATAATTCACCTCCTGTTGCTGATTATGCTGGCAGATGGTTTTGGTAGTGACAAGGCCTATTTAAAATAGTGAAAATAATTTCATTTACCAAAGACAGGAGCAAGCTTTGATTTGTTCAGTGTTTCAAAGATTACTTTATTTGCTGTTTGGCAGCATGATCCTATCTCCTTTGCAGGTTTTGGCTGACACTTCATATTTCTAAGCAAGTGAAGCAATCTCATGTGGATCTGGTGAAAGATATAGAAGTTAGCCTGATCTTCAGCTCAGCTCAGATTCTTTCCCAGAGCACTCAGAAGGTGTATGGTGTCTCTTTCACCCAAGAAAGGCAACAGAGGACATCATAGCCAACATCCCCCCCCAGCTCTGGTGCTCCAAGAGTGAGCTCTGACTGCTTTGATATAGCAGGCGTGTCTCCCTCTCCGTAACTGCGTGGTTGTTGGACTCAGGAATAGTTTGCTATGGGAGGCAGAAGTCCTTTATGCCTGTCTGCCTATCCTGCTCATACCCTAATATTGGCTATACAGCCATTTATGATGGTTTCTGACAGATGGTGTAGTTTATCAAGACACCAATGATTGTGTTTCTCAGGAGCTGTATGTTTGGACTCAGTTGCTGAGGTGGTGGATTTTCCACTCTAGAAAGGGCACACAGAAAGCAGTCTTTATTTTCAGCCAAAGTCAAAATTAATAATTAGTGCACAATAGGAGCTGATAAAAATAATAATTTCCCTCTGGGAAAATTCTGAAGACAAAAACATCTCTCTGTCCTGCTGTGTGCCTGTAATGCAATCTTTAAACTGTACTAATTTATTTCTATTGTGCCAGCATATTTTCCTGTTTTGTGTTTTCCCTTTTAGGCCAAAATTGGGTCTGGAAAGCTCATGGGCCCTAAAGGTGTTTCTGTGGATCGCAATGGACACATCATTGTAGTGGACAATAAAGCGTGCTGTGTCTTCATCTTCCAGCCCAATGGGAAAATAGTCACCAGGTTCGGTAGTCGAGGAAATGGTGACAAGCAGTTTGCAGGTACACTTGATGGTAATATGTAAATCCCCTTTTCTTGCCTCTTCTGCTCACATTTGCATGATGTTTGAGCATGTTGAAGATGCTATATCCTACTCATTTCTCCTGTGGCAGAAAGGCTCTGCTAAACATACAGCTCCTATTCACTTCACCATTTGTTTAACTGGTCAGGAAGACTGCAACATCTGTTCTGCAAATGTAGCTGTAAACCAGATTGTTTTATCTACCTCTCTGTGCCTGGAAGCATTTCAGATCAGTGACCTTAACGAGCATTTTATAAATGCTTTGTAATGCCTACGCTTGGCTGTTCATGATAATCAACCCAAACGCTGTGCTTTGTGTTTCCAGTGAACGTCAGATAGACCTTCAGTGCCCTAAGTGGTATCTTCCCATTAGAAAATGACTGTAATGGGATAATGTTAAGATTGAGATCAGGAAGACACAGTTATGGAAACAGAAAATGCCAGTTTGGGGAAACTGCTGCTTATATTGCCTGACTGCTTGCACATGGTGTCTGTCAGTGAGAACATGCAATTAACTTTAAAACAAAAACCAACTGACATATTTTGAGTCAATTCAAGTTCTTTCAGAATTTGATGTGAAGATGCCAAATCACACATGCAGGTCATTTTGCAGGTGTTTTGTTGCTGAATAAATAGTTTTAACTACTTATAGATTATAGCTACTTATAGATTGATCTGATGTTCTGACTGGGTCAGAGTGTAAGAGAGAGAAATAGCATCAACTGCTTTTATCTTACTTGCAATGTTCTATGCTACAAATGCCATACATCTAATTTATGAGAGCTTTGGCTCTAACACAGCTAAGCATCACCAGAATTTTCTGAATATGTCCAATTTCTTTCATATTAAAATTTTTAAGAATAACTCCTGCAAATAAGTGTGCAAATACTCTGCAGCAGAACATTTGAGAAACATGTCGCTGCTTCTTGGTGGCAGGCTACATAAACCACGTGAATTGTCATTACTTGAATGTTTACAGTGTAAAGGTTTTCACCTTTATTATAATTTACACTGATGGTACTTTGAAAACTGAAACTGAGTTCTGATCTGTTCAATAACTCCAAACAGCACAAAGTATTTTGATTCAGGTACTTACCTGTTTTCAAGCTCCTATTTGTTGTTTTTTCTTTTCAAGTTTTTGCACATACTTCAATACACACAAAAAAAAGCAAAATAAAAAATGCACATTTTTTACCTGACAGTGGTCTTCTAAGTAACTTTTGTATTTATCCTAAAACTTGTTTGCTCAAATGCTAGTAAGAAGTGAGCACACAAAGCACAGAAGATTTCAATGAGACTTTACTTAAACATTGAGAAATATTCTCAATGTATACTTTATGTGTAAGCACTACGTATTTTGCCACGTTAATAAGCACATAAATATCTACATAGTCATCTGTATATGAGAGAGGAACAACACTTATTGATAACACTCACTGACAACTCATTGAGAAGAAATGACTTGTGTTTACAAAAAGGCATGCCGAGCTTGAAATGAAATCACTCTTCAGTTGAAATTGCTGTTCCCCGTTGATTATTGTTCAGAAGCCAAATATAATATTCTGTCAGGCTGAATAATTTTTTTTTAAATTTAAGCAAACTTTTTGATTTATTGATATTATCATTATTTTTTTCTTTCTTCCTCTGCATTGCAGGTCCTCATTTTGCAGCTGTAAACAGCAACAATGAAATTATCGTTACTGATTTTCATAACCATTCTGTCAAGGTACTGTCAATTAATGCAACTTGGAAATCTTTTTATTTCAACATAGTACTTTTTTGGCAAAGATGAAGAATTGTTAAAAACAAAATGATCACACTATATATGTATAAGATCTGAGATAAAGAGTGTACATTCAGAGACCTTTACACAGAGTACATTGCTTAATGGAGATGTAATATGCCTTTGGTACCACTATAATGTTCTCTAATTCAATTGGTTAAATGTACATTGTGCCAGAGATAAATAGTGTCACCTTAGTTATTTTTATTATTATTTTACCTACTTTAAGTAAGTCTGGTAACTGCTTTTGAATTCCCCAGGAAAAGCTTCCTACATTTCTAGACGAATAAAATTATTCAAAATAAAGATACCTGACAATCTTTAGTTCCGTACCCATAAGCTTTAAGATCAATTTACAACCTGATACTCTTAACTGTGTAACACAGATCATCAATTTTCATCTGGTACCTCCTGCGCTGGGCAGAACTGGCCACTGGTCCTTACACCCATGGGAAATCCTGACTCATGGCCAGTCATGGTAAGATAGGGTGGTATATTTGATCTAACACTAAACCAAAACAAGGATACATGTTGCGATGTCATGCAGTGGAAAATGTATGTGAAGGTGATACAAGCTGTTTCAGAAATTACCTACCTGTGCCTGTTTGTTTTCTGTCCGTGACATTCCCTTTCAGTCTTGTTCCGCACTCTTTTTCCTTCCTTCAACATGCAGCAGCAGCAGCAGCAACAGGAGGTCACAGGCAGCAGTTATCAGGCCATGTACCAGTGAAATCCCTGGGATTTCACCTAATGACTGCTTGTTCTGACTGAACACAAAGGGGAACCCTCAGTCCAGTTCTTCAGTGTTCAGAAATGAGATGATCAATATTACATATATTCACCTGAAAAAGAACATCACTGTCTGAGCATAGACACCTTCATGTCCTGCGCAGTGCTGAATCACCATCTAGATTTTGAATAGCGACCTTGCTCTTGTATCCTGTTGGAATTAGAGAGGAAGTAGTGACTCAGGTGGTTTGGATTATAACAAAGAAACCAAGACCACAGCAAGAGCCTGAAAGCAGATTGTTTACGTGGTTTAGCAGCGGGAGGCCTGGGACTCCATAAATTACCTCTCCACCAGCAGGACTTAACTGTGGTAACAAGAATGCTACAAGGGCAAACTAAAACGGAAAAAAAAAGCAAGTGAAGAGATGTAAGAAGTGTGGCATCTTACTGAATTTATAATTACTGCATTCCTAATGAGAACAGAGTGTTCCCATCTGTCTCTGGTGTGACTCAATGGGATTACAGTGTTACATGTTACAATTTGGTAATCAACTGGAAAAGATTATTTTTTTGTAGTGTTCTCTAAATTGGTACAGATAATTGTTGACACTTTAGAGAGTAATTTATAATCTGGGTGATGCTGTTATCTATGGTTTTAAATTATAAAGGAGTGGATTTAGATGAGAAATAAGGAGGAAGTTCTTTCCCAGGAGAGTGGTGGAGCACTGGAACAGGGTGCCCAGGGAGGTGGTTGAGGCCCCATCCCTGGAGACATTCAAGGTGGGGCTTGACAGAGCTCTGAGCAACCTGCTCTAGTTGACGAAGTCCCTGCTCTCAGCAGGGGGGCTGGACTAGATGACCTCTGGAGGTCCCTTCCAACCCAGACATTTCTGTGTTTCTATCTTTTGTTAGATGGTGGGGAAAGAGCAGGGAGTAAATTTTGAGTTAAGTAATAAATAAATTTATAAATAAGTAAATAAATAAATGTCACTCTTATGGGTCCCAAAGCCACTTTCTGACACCAGTGGGTTGAATTAAACATCATCACTTAACATTATTTGCTTTCCCCCATTAACCTTCAATGCGTTCCTTCCTTCAGTCACCTACTATGGAAAATAACACTCAGTGTAGGCTTCTCTCTCATTTGGTCACTCACCATCCCTGTTTTAACCCAAGGAGAGAGCAGTACAGCTTTGCCTGTTTTGTTTAGGTTGTTTTTGTTTTGTTTTTGTTTTTTTTTTCTTATTAGTTGACTTCGTTCTACTTTCATCATCTAAGGCACAAACCTGGTACTTCCTCCCTGAAATGCTTTTTTTCCCTGTTCATTGTGGATATTCAAGAACAGGATGATTTCCTCACATCTTCCACCTTCTTATTTAGCACTACAGTGTGCACTTGTCACTTGCCACATCTTTGCATTTTCTTGTGCCAACCCACAGTGGTCTCTAAGAAGGCTGTTGGACCTTGTGGCACAGCTGGGCCTGGGTCCAAGGTGGACCAAAATAAATAGAGATGACTATGGTCCTATGCAAATGACACATCCTGTATCTCACTTTGTCCCGCTGCTGCATGCAGGTCACTGACAGAATAGTCATTGATTGGTTCCACCTTTCTGCTATCTAAACATGTTACCATCACAAAGAATTCAGTTGCTGAACTGTCTAAACGGACAGCAGCACGCTGAGATTCTCAGTATGTGTTAGATTCTGGAAGTCAGAGAAGAGTGCATCTGCTCAGCTGTGTTTCTGTAGGACTGACTCCCAGTGCCATAGGTGCACTCAGCTTTTCTTCATTCAAGATTCACAAGCTGCAGAGGGGTTCCTGGGGCCCACCACCTCTGTTGTCTGAGCTGAATCTGATCTTAAGTGAGAAGGGAAATACTGTATGGTGGAGGGAGAGATGGGCACCTTTTCTCACATCTTCAAGGCTTTTGTGCACAGGGGTATGTGTGTTCCTGGGAACCCTTCAATTCCCAGTTTTGTTAACAGGTGAACTGGTAATAGTAGATGTCTCATATTTGATATGATGCCATATCCAGGTTTTTGTTTTAACCCATACAGGTATTTAACCAGGAGGGAGAATTCATACTGAAGTTTGGATCAAATGGAGAGGGAAACGGACAATTTAATGCACCAACTGGAGTAGCTGTAGATTCTAATGGAAATATTATTGTAGCAGACTGGGGAAACAGCCGAATACAGGTAGAGATTTGTGTGTTTTAAAAGGTGCTTGATTAGGAAAACTAATGGATTGATAACTCTGGCCACTGAAGTCTTCAGACTTCCCAAGAAACAGGGTAACAGCATTAGAAGCGATGTGGTTTCTAACACAGGCTTTTGTATGCCTCATTGCTGCTCTGCCCACTTCTAGAAGTGGTGGTATCAGACAGGGCCCTTTCCAGTGTGACTGCTAGCAACTCTGATGGATACTGTCACCAAGGCTCTGGTCTCCAAGTAGTCCCCCAAAAGCTATTTGATGGCTTAGGAGACTTAGAAGCATTGTTGAGGTTATAGTTATTTTAATCACCATAACAGAAGATTGGCAAAAAAAAATGGAAAATAGGAAAAAGCAAATTATCTGTATAGACCCTGAGGCAAATGGAGCAGATTTTTATAATCTCTTTTAAATGCTGGGGCAAAAAAATTGTTTTTATGTTATAAGAGTTGCACTCTTTTTATTCTTCAAGTGCTAAGCACAGCGTCATCTTATTTGCCAAAGAATATCTCATAAGTAACTAAATGTATGTATTATTTTTATGGAATGAGGGAGCTGCTTCTGGGTTCTCAGGAAACACTGTCAAGGGTGTAAAGAAATTCCTGGTTTTCTCTGGGTGGGAACCTAAAAATCATGTTAGCCCAAGTAGTGTTACTTGTTAGGAAAACAAGGTGTTGGTTGAGTTCCTGATTGAGTTTGATTTATTGTAGCTGGCTATTTTTAGTACAAGGAGTAGCCAAGGTGCTTTTTTTGTTATTATTTCATTGTATGTTTAATTCTTGACAAGGATCCTGGCAGCTTTAATTAGTTCTTTTTAATAAGAAAATACATTTGTATATAGACTTGTATCTTATGAGAATAACAGCTCAGATTCTGCCCGTGTTTATTCTCCTGTATGTCAACCATTTCAGAAATGAGAAGTATAGTGGTATAATTGAAAGCAGACTCGTGCCCGCTCTTTTTCTTTTTTATTCATAACATTTATTCTGTGCTTTCTCACCCTCAAAGGTTTTTGATGGAAGTGGATCATTTTTATCCTACATTAACACCTCCGCTGACCCACTTTATGGTCCTCAAGGTCTGGCCCTTACTTCAGATGGCCATGTTGTAGTCGCAGACTCTGGAAATCACTGCTTCAAGGTCTATCGATACTTACAGTAGCAATGAGCTCTGGAGCTGGATAATCATCCACCCTTCAGAAAAGACTGGTCCTAGAGATCCAATGCAGGATATCTCCTACTTTGAGTTCATTTTTAATAATGAAGGAGTCTCTTATTGACTTCTCGTGTTAATTTCCAAACTTCCCTTGTTTACATAGGATTTGCACCTCTTATGTTTCTCACTGAACTTTTTGTTGTAAGGGTTAATACACAAAATCCTCTTTAACTGAATTCATAAGGACAATGTGATATTAAACACAAACTGCAACCTATGGAACTGGAATTAACTAAATAGGCAAAAATGAGAAAAATCCAGGAAAAGTCTCCAAAGCTTTTTGAAGACTGCAAAGGGTAGCTCCTGCTCAGAGCTTCCAAATTTGAAGAAGTATCATTGATATGCATTATTTAACCCAGAGGTGATCCTGGGAATCTTCTAGATCTCATTATCATGGTAGGTATTACACTTGTAACATTCTTCAGTCTTAACTATCTATAACCAGTAGGTCCTTTTAGTGTAAGGTTAAGTTTCACAAAACCTGTCTAGCTCTAACTGTCAGACCTAACACAGCTCAACGTTTAGCACTATAAGAATCAATGCAAATTCTCTACTCATGTGGGATTAATGAAGGATTGTTTCATGTGCTTGTTTTTCACTCTTCCTCTTGCTCAATGTGCTGGAAAGACTTTGCAGAGACCTGACATTTCTAAAGCTCTGGAAAAACTTAGTTGTAGTGATACATTAGTGAGAGCTGAATTTCTGTAGAACGACAGACCTTTTGACACCAAACTCGTTCATTAGGATCAGGGTTATTACAATGTCAACTCAATTAACCTCATGTGTGCCACTCTTTCATACGTGTTCATTGCCATGTTTCCTTAAGGCAATTTGTTGTATTAACAGATGAAATAAAATGCAGCATCACACAGGACAGAAAGCCAGAGAGGTACCCCTATGGAGGACCTACATTATACAACCAAAGGAACTGTGGTAAACAGAGGTTGTATAGGAAAGCCAAGGGTTACCAAAGGTATTTGATTTTACATGAGAAAAACAAAAACAAAAACATGACAGATAAGAATGAATTTGAACCAATTCCTGAAGTCCTTCATCAAAGGGAATTTTGTTAAAGGACAACATAAGGACTGTGAGATTTGTTCCGATTTATTTGTTTGTATGTATGTATGTATGTATGACTGGTTGCCACAAAAATGAAAAAAAAAAAGTAAATGTAGGTTATTTCAGCAAACTGGAACGTTATGTATGCCATTTGACAGTGGCAGCACTCTGAAAAATGTCCCCCCTTCTTCCTGCTGGATCTCTCTACTGTGTTCTTTGTTGAAATATTAATTTTATGGGAAATGCTTACAATCATAAGACTTGGTTTTGCTTTAAATGCTTTTTTTTTTTAAAGTGTGAACTTGTCCTTTTTAAAGTAGCATTGGCTTTATTCTTATTTCTAAATCCAATGGTCAAAGGAAGAATTGCTACTGTAGCCTAATATAGAGTAGTGCTCACTCTTATACCTCCTTCGAGGAGCTGGTGAGCTTGCTGCCAACACCTACAATAGCCTGGGAATTACTGTTTTTATTTTGTCATTTTTAGGGCCTTGAAACAAAAGGGCGTTGGGTCAGGAACTGGGGACTATTTTAAGCGTGTTTGCAAAATTGAAAGAAATATGTGTTAAATTACATGTTATAAGTATTTGTCTTATTTCTAAAAGGTTAAGGTTGTTGTTTCGATGAATTTGAGAAGAAATAGTGGTTTTATAGTAAAGATGCATTTGACTTGTAAAAGTGCTGACCCCAAAATTCTTAAATGTGGAATTTTTCTGGTTTTTAATTACTGTTTCTTAAAGATGTTTCCTCTTTTTTTCCCTTGTTTATTTTTTGCACATAGAGCCAAATTATAAATTCTCATGCAAGAAAAGCTTCCTTCCTTCAGTGGAATAAATATTTTGTGTATAAGGCTTAAGGTTTGGATTATATAATGCAGTGAAGAAACTGGTGGTAACATTTTTGAGATGATAAAAATCAAGCCTGTTATTACCAAGAGAACAAAATAGCTTCTGCTTGAGCTAAGTTTGTCCTAAAATTCTGAAGATGGTATCTCAGTCATTAAACAATAAACTCTCCTATCGAAATTTAACAAAATTACAGTTCAAATTTTCTGATGATCAAGTCATTTCCTTCCAAGTGTCCTTATAAGCAGCCTTCTGGCAAGCAAAATAACTGATTTCTGACATTGGAATGCCCTTAAACAGGTAATTTATCAATGAAGAAAAGGTATGTAGCATTTTAACTATATTTATTTAAAAAGAAAAGAGGTTGCACAGGTTCTTTGAGATAAAAAGAAAATGAGAAACGTGCTGTTGCTGTCAGTTATGGATACTGGTTACAAATTTGGATTTTTATAATAACATTTTACTTAACTTGCATGGTTTCCACTCAGGAAACATTGCCAAATCCTCTGTTGCCAGAGACTCCAAGAACCACAGAAATCAGACTCTAACCTCTATATCATAACATAGCCTTAAGACTGTACTACTCCATGTATATGATTTTCTGTCCATTTGACTCACTGTTGTCTACCAGGGTCTTATATAAGCTATGTGAACCTAGTGCATCCTGATGAGACAGGGAATTCTACCCAGCCAACTCACCACCACCCAGCTGATGTGGATTTTTTTCTTAAGATTGATTAGTCTTTTGGGTTTTCAGACTTTATTGAGGTTTCAGACATTATCACCAGAGCAACACTTGCCGCACCTGAAAAATGTCAGTGATTTGGAGTTCCTTCTGCTAGCATATGCTGCCAGCTACCATTTCAAATTCCGTGGCATAGGGCATGCCCATCCAAGGTCTGACCTTATCTGCCTGGCACTGGGAAATGGAGAAACACATTGCTTTTATGGTGTGCTTCTGGAGCCAACTTAGCTAAAATGCTTGTCTTACAAACCTTACAAAGAGCAACCAAAGCAGAAATTCTGTTCTAAAAAGCTGGCAGATTCTTTTCTCATCCCGTTAAGTGAATGTCAAAATTGCACTACTTGATTTGCTGAGTTGTTAGCATTTATTAAAGGCTTTATAGGCATTCTGCTGTCAGATTTCAGGTATAACCAAATGTTCCCTTGACTTCCCTGAAATGCCAATTGACTAGCAAACCAGAATGGTGAAAGTATGTGCTTCATTTAACTGATCTTCAGCTCAAAAGTATTCTCAAAAGGTTATCAGATCTTGTGTAATTTGGAGCATTTTAGGACAAACTAGCCAATGTTTTTTTCATTGTTTTGTGAATAGAATAAAAGAATCTGTTCAGACAAATCTAATATAAACAGTAGGGGATTTTTACATAGGCTAAACCAGCAGCACTGTAGCTGAAAAAGGAAAGGAAGATGATTTAGGCAAGCATCTGCCTAATGTAGATGGAGACTAATTTATTAGTAAATGCTCTTTTGTTCTGTAAAAGCCAGAGGGCTTTCGATTTTATGACAATATTTTTTATAACTAAGGATCTAGTGTTGCCATAATGAGAACTACAAGTGCCCGATATGTTGTGTTTGCTATGAAGGAATGACTTTCAGTTATAGGTGACAGCTAGTTATGAAATCATGAGGTACATTGAAAATTTTCTTCAAGAATCATGAGCAGTGATTGTTTTGGCCTGTTTGTGGAGAGTGCATGAAAGGTATCTGTGCTATGGAGCAGGAAGATTCCTATCAGGTTGTGTTATTCCCAGTGAATGTCCAGCACTTCAGTTGATGTTTGTGAGCAACACGGCCTTAACCCTGACACTTTTTCTTTGGCTTTATGACATGGGAATGTTCCCTAAGCTGCATAGTGTATGGCAGTAGCCCCTGCTAGAAATCTCTACCAGTTGATATGATGCAGCTTTCCAGTTCTAGGAGTCGCTGTCTTTTATTTCTTAATTTTTTTAAAAAAAAGCTTTTGTACATTCCATCTTTGTAAGTCAATCTCGTACATTTTGTGTAAGCCTTGCACTCTCTTGACACTCATAATGAAATCTTCTTCTCACTTGGGCTTCTTTTGTTGTTTTTGTAGGTTTTTTTTGTGTTGGGGTTTTTTGTTGTTGTTGTTGCTGTTGTTTTTTAGGTTGTTGGTTTTGTTTTGTTTTGTTTTGTTTTGTTTTTTAATCTTTTGTTTTGTTTTTAAATCCCTGTAAGGCTAAATAAAAACTTTGTCTCCTTAAGGTTAAGGATGAAAGATGTGCATCAAAGTGTTTGTGCGTGTGTGCGTAGTTTTAGCTTCCCGTGTGCCACGGTATTCTCAATGCTTTAGCCGACAATTAAAAGAAAACAATTACTCTGTCTTGGAAATGTAGGAAAACCAGAGTGAAATGTGTACCTTTACCACGCACAAAACTTTCAAATAATAAAAATAAAGCTTGTTTCCTCTGTTATTTTCATGGTTGAGGATTTCTTTTTTACACATCTGAGACTCACTGTCCCTAAAAACAGCCTCATAATGCAGGAACATGAGCATTTTTTTCCAAAAGGAAACCCTGACACAACAGGTCACAAACCAAGAACACCGTGGTTGTTTCAAGGCTGTTTAGCTTTCATGTAGACACAGAACAAAGAGAGACTTGGGTCCTTCTTGGGAAGAAGGTCACGAATTGGAGCTTCCATGTCTTCTCCCTTCCTCAGTTCAGCCATCAGAATGAACATTTTCACTGGTGGCAGTAAAATTATCAGGAGTAAGCTTTTCCATTTGTATCACGGAAGTACACAATACTTTTCAGCTATGCTGTGCTACAACCTTTCAAGGGTCTGCTGCAGAAATTAAATTGAAATTCTTGTAGAAGAACAGAAAATTTGCCTTAGGAGTTCAATCTGACTCATTTCAATCTGACTGGATTTTTTCAGCTCATGTTAACTTTTTTTTTTTTTTTTAGATAATAAACAAGTCTTCTTGGTCACTGGTGAACCTGCCAAACCTGAATCCTTTGAGAACTCGCTCATAAAATAAGTGAGAATCTTCAGATGCATCATTTGGTGTGGTAACAAGCTCACTGGAGGGGACTAGAGAGGTCAGACTGGTGATGGCTTGGTGGCAGGACACTGAGAAATGAGATCTTTTCCCCAAACCCTCTAAAGGAATGCAAAGGTTTTATTTGTCTGTCAGCTAAAAACCACCCCACAGCTTGAAGCAGAGTGGTGTTGGTCTGATGTTCAGCGTTGGGGATCACCCCTTGCTCCCCATGCAAAAAAAGACCATGAAGAACAGAGGAAAGGGCACAGGATATCCTGGGAGCCACAAAAAGACTGGCTGAGTAGGCAAGATTCTTGCTGCATTCCCAATCTTTTCTCATTCATGGGCTAGAAATTTTTTCTGACCCCTGGATTATCACAGCAGAGGGTCTCCACTACTGAGCAAAATCATCCAGACAAGCAGACAGGACATTGAGAGTGGAGGATGCTGCCTTTCACTAGGAAAATTCTGCAGTAAATGCCCAAATTCCTCTTTGACCTTCCCGTGGTACTTATTTGAACACTGAATCAAATGCTGCTTCTAGAAGTTCTGTGAACTGGAATACAGAGCCCAGTCTCACCAATGAAAACAATGTCAGAAAGAGTAAGGCCAAAATAGTAAAGGGTACATGTATTTTAGGTGTCCATCTTGAGATATCAAAGATCTCTCTCTTTAGGCTGCTGACCATGCTCACATCATCCAGCTGTTCAAAAGTGTTTCATTTTTCTTTAGTCTGAAACTCTGTCTCTCCTCCAGCTGTGCTGCTCTGCAACCAACCATCCCATAGTTTTGCTGCCAGTTCACATGAATGCTCTCTAATTTACACCAGACAAAACTACCTCAGTGAACTGAACAGTCAATGTCATTTCTGTGGACAGATGCCCTCCCTGGACCCCAGCTGTGCTGGTGGAAGAGTCGCTCACCACTTGCTGCTCACTGCTACCTCTAGTTGAAGGCTGTGGATCCTCAGATCTGTTGACTGAGCTTGTTTAGTGAATAGCCTAGTTACCAAAAAACTAGATTTTAAGCTACTCACCTCCATGAGTTGGCAAGCTCTGCTAGCAAAGCTGTGGAAGCAATGAGTTTGGGAGATGGACCAGCTAGCATTTCTCACTGGATTAGAGGTTTGTAGGGAGAGCATCTGCTTACATCCTACTACTTATGTGAGGATGAAATTAGGCAGCAAGAAACTGGCCTGTGTGGGCTGCTTGTGGATCACAATCCTTCCTGATACCTAGCCCCGTCCCACCACAGACTGCTTGGACCTCAGAGGAGTTAGTATTGCCTTCCATGGATGAGCATCTCCTAAAGCTCTCCTTGTCCTTCATCCTCAAGCTCTACTAGAGCATCTTTTTGCTGTCAGTCATACAGATGTTGTGGGAGGTAGCTGCAGGACTTAGAAGGTTTGCTCTTACTTTTCTGGAAACAAACTGATCTGCTGTTAACTTGAATTCTTCCCTCCTGGTGAACAAATAGCTCATGTATTTAAAGACTTACCCTACGGTGCACATATATGAAAGGAACAAAATTAAAGTAGGACAGACAATTTTAATTCTCTGAATTCCTAAGTTTTCCTGCCTGCCATTTGCTGCTTTAATGTAATTTCAAAACAGAATTTATGAATGCAATTCAATTACAGATTTGTAAAAGCAAAATGAAGGGGGGGTACAAATTTAATCTCATCTACGCACATTTTAACACCGACAAAGCAATGTATTTTCTCTACCTCAGGAATGGTCAAAAACTCTTTTGGCTGGTACTCAAAAATCTGAGTCAGACACCTAGCACAGAAAATGTCAGCCCAAACTGCTAAAACTTAAGAAAATCACAGTGAAATTAGAACAATCTTCCACCAGAAAGGCACAATTATGAGTGCCCCTTCCACAATATTTCCATCTATTGTCTTGTTTTTTTAATAGTATATGAATAGCAGGTTTGTGAAATATCACATTTAGGCATTCTGAAGCCCATTAAAAATGCCAGCCATTTCTGTATGTTAGGGGTCGTTCATTCCACTTTACCCACTGATGGAAAACTACCCTCACACGACAAAGCGTGAGATACTCCTGGGTATTCTCCCTCTGTTTGGAAGCTCTTCCACACACTGGTCTTTCAAACTAGTTAACTTTTGATCTGGTCCTGCAAAATGTGGGAGGTGTTAAGGAATCTCTTATTAGAGAGTAAATCGTGAAAGGGCTTGAGGGCTGCCAGCGCACTGAGCCTGGCTGTCTCCAGGGTGCACAGGCTGAGAAAACTTGTTGAGCCTCCTGCCCCAGAGCATGACCTAACATTTGGTTGCTGTGATCCCATTCAACTGCTGAAACCATCAATGCCTTCCAGCTGCAGCTACAGGTATGTACTCTGGCCATGGACCGGCTCCATCCGAGGGCAATGCCTGGGTGTTTGCTGCCGTGGGGTGATGGGAGCACTGCTGGCTCGTGAGTGTGCTGAACAGGAGCCCCAAGGTGCGTGCCCCAAGCCTACTTCAGAGTGAGCATCCCTCTGAAACCCTCTCCTCCCAGCAGCGTGTTCAGCTCTGTGGCTCACACGTGCTGCTTGGAGAAGCCCCATGCCTCAGTAGATGCTTTGCAAATGTCGTAGCAACTATTTGCCTGGCAGTGGTAAAAAAAGGAGCAGAGCTCAGTTTTATTTCAGGCTGTGAAGGAGCAGAAAGGGGCCCAGGTCCCGGGGAAGAGGAGGTCACGGTGATGGGAGGGAAACAACTGTCACAGGAAACATGAGGACATACTCACTTTGAGAGATGGCCAAAAGAAGGGAAAAGCAGGGGGACAGAACACGAGCCCTCACAATAGATGAAGAGACGTGCCAACAGATTTCATTGCCAGCTAGCGAGTTGAATATGCGAAGCACAAGGAACCACGAAAGAACAAGAAGCTTTGTGTTTTGTGTAAACATTAAGGTTCATATTAATAACATCCCTTCTAAGTTGCACTTTGTTTTTAGTAATACATTGGTGAGCACAACAATGAACAGGATCACAGGCCAGGTTTCAGTCAAAGAGATCCTCAGGTTTCAGGAAAAGGGGCACCTTGGAAAGGCGATGGAAAAATCTCTACAGCGTCTGCCCAAACAGTTCAGCTTGTGTGTTTTCATTTGCTTCAATTTCAACCTGGAAGTGCTGTAGCTGAAAGAAAGTAATTTACAGCACAAATAGTAATCAAAACAAACTGTAATTAAAGTCGCTAGAACAGTCAGTGCAACAAATGCCAGATGTACCCCAGTCCTTTGCTTCCATGCACAAAGACAGTTTTGTTTCTCCGTGTCCTGTTGCTCCTGTAACGGGATAGTTGTACAGTATGTGTTCTTTAGACCACCCTTAGTGCATTTGTATTTTACCTTTGCTGCTGGGCCTTGGAGAAAAAAGAATATGCAGTGCACACCATGGGCAGCGCTGGCACCGCAGCCCAGCACCTCATCTTAGAGCTGTAGCTGCCTGGAGGCATAAAGCACCTATCCTATGGACTGTCAAACCCACAGCTGGAGACAAGAGATTCGGGAACACATCCCCCCATTGATCAGAGCCAATGGTGGTGGGATTTTAAACAGTTTTAAAACTTTTTGTTAATGGTTTCTTAATTTTAACATAGCAGGTATGTATTGAAGATACGGCAAGGACATCTGTGAAGAAAATTGCACTTTCCACACAAAATATAAACCGGGTAGGTATTGAGAAACTCATGAAGGCAAGATGAGAACTTGAGAAAATTTTGCTTTAGAGCCTGAGCAACACCAAAGGCAAATCTGAAGTGTGGCCCCTGTGCATCTTCACACGTTCTCTGTCACCTGAACCACAGGGAACTCCAAAGCAGTTGGTGACAAAAGCTGAGCTTTGCTTCCCAGCTACACGTGTCTACGAGTGTCTATGCTAAGTGTTTAAAAACAAACCAACCCCAAACGAAACATGGTATTATAATACATAAAACGAGAGAGAAGCAAGACCCTGCCTTCCGGTTCGACAAAGCTGCTTTATAAAAACGCAAATCTCGATTCCTTGTCTGACTGCACAAGGTATTAAAAAATACGGAACGCAACTTTTACGCCTCTATTTTTATTCCTCAATGCAGTGCTAAGGAGTAACTCGAACTCCGCTTCCGCGCCGCTGAGGATCCGTGGCGGCCGCGCCGGCCGCAGCACCGCCCCCCTCCGCCGCCCGCCGGGAGTTTCCGCGCCGCAGGGGTGGGGGGGCGAGCGGCAGGCGGCGCTGCGGGCCGCGCAGGCGATCTCCCGGCGGCCTCTTCTCTCCCGTTGGCGCCCAAATCAAACCCCGCCGTTCGCCCGCCCCCGAGACGACATGGTAAGCGGTGGCCGCGGTTGGGTCGACTGCTCTGTCTCTCTCTTCTCGCGCTCGTTGGCGACTCGAGCTGCCGTGCCCGGGATGAGCCGTTACTGCGGGAGCAGCGGGGAGAGTATGGCAGCCAGTCAGGGCTGAGGGGAGGGGTTGCTGCCGGTAACGGCCGCCTGCGGCTGCGGAGGGTGAGAGACGGGGACTGTACGCCCTCCACCGAGCCCGCGTCGCTAGCGGCAGCAGAACTCACGGTCCTCCGGCCCCGCTCCTCACGGCCTGGGCAGGCGCCGCGGCTCCACATAAACACCCGCGACGCCACAGCCGGGGGTGCGGCGTTACCGTGGCGTGGGCTGTATCTTTGTCCGGTTTCTTCAAGAGCCGTGTAAGGGGTCTGTCCCTTGAAGAGCAGGCCCTGTAGCTGTAGCCCGGGGCGGGCACGGTGCCTGCTTGTCCCGCGGGGACCCACAGGCAGGCCGGGGAAGCGCCCGCGGCCCTCCGGTGCGAACAGCTTGGGCCGCGCACGGGCTGCGGCGGCGGCCGCCTTGAGTAGCGTGAGCGACCGCGAAATTGACAGGCCTGATGTGTTTATACTCGCGGTGTGGAACACCTGGCAAGAAGGCAGGAGAGAGGAATCGACGTGAAAATTAATAAAACTTGCCTAGAAAACTCATAGATTGGTTCATTTTCTCTTTTGGAGTGCTGGTGTGAAGCTTGGCACCTGAGGGACGTGGGTGGTGAGCATGTGCTTTCGGAAATGCCGCTTGAATTTCCCGAGATGTGGGTAGGGGTTTTACTCCCAGGGTTGCTGCTGGCGGTGTTAGGGCTGACTGGGGAGGTAGGGAGGGAGAAGTTGATCAATCTGGTCTCTTTTCATGCTTCTCCAGTACTTTTCCCCAGTTCCAGAGAGACAGGGATCTGCTTGAGAGAGTCCAATGGAGGCTACAAGGATGATGAAGGGACTGGAACACGTGTCTTATGAGGAAAGGCTGAGACACCTG
>JANIJG010012034.1:0-15446 GCA_024611175.1 Megaceryle torquata | reverse complement strand
CCCCGCCATGAGGGACCCCGCTGCCCCCCCCACCCCACTCCTCACTCACGGCGTGCACCCGTCGCTGAACTCGTTGGCGACAGTCTCGATGCCGCCCGCCCGTGCCACGGCGATATAACAGCTCTGGTAGCCCAGGTCAAAGCCCACCACGGCCATTGCCCCGCCACCGGGGTGGGGAGGATGACCCCGCTCTGCCCTGTCCCGCCCTGCTCCCGACACTGTAGCCGCCGGCCCCGGTACCGCGCGCGCCGCGGCTCCGTGCGCAGGCGGGAGGTGAAGGGAGAGGGAGGGGGAAGCCGGAGCCGCCGCTTTAAATATGACAATGAGACGAAGTTTCCAGAAACTGCGGCAACCACTCACCGGCTCCACGTGCGGCTTCCGTTTCCGCCTTCGGCGGCGTTCTCGAACAATTCCTGCCAATCAGCGGCGCCGGGGTCCGGTGACGCAAGGCGTTCTCATGGTGACCGTGGACGCCACCGGCTCTGCAAGGGGAGGAGGCGTGGCGACGCCGGCTTGTGTCAGAGCCGGCGGGGCGGGGCCAGGCCGGAAGGATTGTGGGGGCGGGAAGCGCGGGCAAGCGGCGTCCGGCGCTCGCCTGGCGGTGGGGGCCGTTAAACGGCTTCTCCGCGCGGCAGAGAGTGAGCTCTAGAGCTTTCCTTTCAGCGCGCTTCCCTAGTCCTGTCGCCTTCCTTCCCTAGCTTTTCTACTATGGGCTTTACCGCTCCCGAGGGGTGGTGGAGCTGCCCCCCCCCCCAGCCCCGCTGTTAGTCGGGAACGGTGGTGGGGCCGTGCGGCGCGCACTGCTGGGAGCGGGGGCTGTGCAGACAGCTCTGCTCCTTGCTCTATGGCGTAAAAAGCGGCTGGGGGAAAGGGGGTCTTGGAATGGCAGTGCGCGTCTGTGGCCAGTGGCGGAGAGGACCGAGCTTGGGTCTCTCCAGGGGAACAGCACCAACCAGCGATCCGGAAGCCGCAGGGCCTAACCAGCCACGGAGGGAGGAGGGTGGTAGGGGCTGGGTGAGGAAGTTGCTGGGACGCAGCTGAAGTGCAGCGGTGTTCTGCTCTCCGAGTCTTGTTACTGAACCTTGCTGTTCAAGGGACTTGCATTTTGCTCAGCCTATACGCGTGGGAGAAAGAAAGCGATCTGTAACAACATCCTTACTCTGCTAATATACTGTGAAGCCTCTCTGCAGAGTCCTCTATCGCATTGTTACAGAGATCTCCTCGCCGTGCTTTGTTTGGGCTGCTCTTAGGGTTAGCAAAAAGTAACAGCGCAGGTTAAATACATTAATGTTGCAGATTAGTTGCTTTCCTTAAGAGGACTTTTATCTCTGTCCATCTGCTGTAATGTCCCATTGCTTCTTAGCTGTTCAGTTTTAGATGTTTGTTCAAGACCTCATCCCCTGTTACACTCCCATCCCCTTAACCTGCTGCATTTCATATGAAGTCATGGCAGGTACACAGATCTTCATTTTTTGTTTGCCAGTGGTGTATCTGTTAGATGCTGTCCTTCAGGTCCTGGCTGTTAAAAAGGGTAGGAGTGTCCCTGTGGGAACAAGGCAAAATCCAAATATTTTGCCTCTTTGTCAATAATAAGCTGTAGCAATCTAGTTATGCTAAAGCCTCACCTCAGAGGTGAGTAACATTCAGCACTGTGTTGGATTTCAACCCCTTCTGAGTAAATGTGGGGAGGAATTGGTCTCCTAAAATAATGTTTGCCTCTTTCAGAAGAGCGACATAGTTGAAAAATCCATTGAAATCACTGTGTGGCTAGCTGAGGATGCAACTTCTAACTTCAGAATAAGCTGACAGGTTGCCCAAACACTAGGATGTATGTTGATGAGGCTTCCTGTGCCTACTTGACATGGTAAATATTCCTGATAGTGCACTTCCAATTTTAAATGATGAGGCAGACTTCTTCAAGGTATTTAGGTGCTTAAATATCCTACTCTTTCATGGGTGATATAGAAATGCTCAAAATGCTTCTGCTGCCTTCATAAGCATCTGAAGTCTTTGCACCCTGGATAATACTTTTCTAGAGCCTGAAGGTGAAAATCCAGTCCCTTTATTACCAGTTCATCTGTACGGTCACTGCCAAGGCAGTCATCTGACGAGAAGCTGGGTGCCTAGTATTTTCAGCAATTGCTTAGAAAATCCTGTTGTAGCAAATGATGAATGCACAGTATACCCACTAGTTTAAGTGTCACTGAAGATGATAAAAGTAGATACCAAACATTCCTTTTGCTTTTTCTTCTTTGCTGTTGGTTATTTATCCCTGAATAGAAATAAGAAAAACTTGACTGTTTGCCCAGATTTCCAGCTGCTCTCTAAAGGGAGAAAAATGTTAAGCTCAGCAGTGAATTTGGAAGTTACTCTGCTGTCACCATCTGTCTGATGGTGCAGTACAATGTTGTGCAGTGCAGTGGTTGAGCTATGGCTTCAGTGAACTGGGATCTTGGTATAGGAATAAAGGTTTTCTTACTTGGCCTAGAGCAGAAGTGTGTATCAATAGTTAATTGCTCTCTGTGAGCTGAATTCCCACTGTAGAGCTGTAAATGGTGATGATGGTCATGAAGTAAGAGGGAGATCAGAACTGCTGAAGGAGGTAATAGTGGTAAGATGCTTACTCAAAGCGGTCCCTAAGGCTGGGCCTGGGCAGCCAAAACAGCAGTAAGGGCCATTCTGAAAGGGCAGCTGGTGCTGCACATTACCAGCACTCTGCAGGCTGGAAGCCCTGTGGCTGTGGATACAGCCCATGTACCACTAGGAAGTGCTCTGTGGAGGAACAAATGTTGATAGTTGCAATATGAGTAAGAACCCTGTTTTTCATCATTGATGAAAGCCAACAAATACAAGATCAAAGACCCATCAAGAAATGATAGGACATTGGCTGGCTAAGGTTAACACACTGGCAAGGCCCGACAGCAAGAAGATTTGCATCTATCTGGTTAGACTGATAGTCAGATACAACCAGCAAGATTGGAATCATTAAAGCTGTATCAAGGGCTGTAGAGATGAAGTCTATAAGACTTTATTTTAAAAGTTGTCTATGCTTAGCCCCTACCTAGGGCTAAACTGTAAGAGCTGCTCTATCGCCTGATGACCTCTCCCCAGCACAGAAGGGGAACTGAGAACAGAAGACTCATGGGTTGAAATGAAAACAGATTTAATGATACAGCAAAGCTAAAACCAGTGCCAATATAAAATATACAAAGTTATAATCGGCCCAGCAAACATACAGTTATCACAATAAATGGAAAGTCAGTCCTCAGGACCAGAATGGTAAGCAAGTCCCTTCAGGGATGGAGAGAAGCAGGGAAAAAGTGAACCAGAAAACCCTCCTATCCTCCACAAACTTTCTCCTTTAAAATAGGCATGGCATTTATGTTCTGGGATACACCTGTGAGTCAGCCCTGGTCAGCTGTCCAGGCTGACTCCAAACTGCCAACAGCCTGCAGACCATGGCTGGCCTATGATTCTGTCACAGCAAAACCAGGACAAAAATCTGGAAAAAAAAAAAAAACAAAACCAACCAACCAAAAAAACCCCAACTTAAAGCTCTTCTTTCCTTCTTCCAGTGGTTTGGAGTCTCTGGGTGTTGCTCCTTCCCGAATTTGAGATAGGAAGGGTTCCATAATGACAGTTAATTGTTGTGGGTGGGGAAACACTGTTACTAACTTCTGCTGTGGTCTACTTGAGTTGAAAAACCTAGGAGTTTAGGAACTGAGAATAACCGATGTGCTGACTTTCCCTTTGGTTGTCACATCAGCCTGTACTGGATGGCCATATGGATAGACTTGCTGACCTGATGCAAAATTTCTGTTAGTGTTCTTGGTACCTGTCAGGTAGTCTGGGATCTTAATGCTTCTGGGAAGAAGGTTCTGCTGTTCCTGGTTTCTCATTGTTCAGTGGGATATTGGATTGTTACATATGGATGCTCTATTTCAACCTTTGTGGTTTTGCAGTGAACCAACTATTGCAGCTTGTTACCAGAATACAATGGTTGACCCATGTTTTTCAACTTTTTAAGATTGCCCTGTGCACTTAGGATGAGTGTTGCTCAGTCTACCCAAATATTCTATCTACTTAGGTATTTAGCTTATGGTAAATAAGGAGAGGGTTTAGTGACAAAGAAGTATTTTTTGTGGATTTTCTTTTATTCCTCAGCATGTGCTGGGAATTCAGCTATGTGGGTGTTCTTACTGTCTGTGATAGTTAAGGGCTTCTATAAAATGTCCACATTCTGATTTGGAGAAAAGAGCAATCTGGCCTTCATCAGTGCAAGCAATGCTTTAAAATGGTAGCTGCTCAGGCCTTTAAAGAATTATTTTCATATTTGTTCTATGACATGGCCTGTACAAGAGCAATAATAAGTAAGGGTGTTAAGAAATGGAATTTGACATGGGAACAGGAGTTATCTGTTAAAAACCAGTCCTAATGTTGATGAACTGTCACGGGGTGTGGAGGTAGAATGATATTACTGTGTATACTGGCAATCTTACCATTATAAATTGTGACTAAAGAGAACTGGCCAACATCCCTGTGGAAGGCCAGGCACCACAGAACATAACATAGGACTCTATTGAGTACTTGGGATTTCTGCCATGTTGTCAGAGGCTCAAACAGAGATGTATAGGAGCTCTGCTGGGACAGCAGAGGCAGCATTTTTTGTACATAACCATATTTAAAACAGAGAACGAGAAAGCCCATGCAGGCATAGACAGGCAACATCTAAACATTGCATTACAAGTAAATAGGTCTCTATGTCATTTCTCTGGGGACATTATTTGTGGTCTCATTTTCCCAGTGTGAGTTAAGCTGCATTCCAGCCCATGCTGTCGTTCCAATCTATTTGGAGGTTGCCCATGCCAACTTTACTGCAGCTACAGCCATAAGCAGTTGGCTCTTGCAATAGTGCATGATGGACATGCTGGGGAATCTAAGCTTCTGCACCATTTCTGTCTCTCATCATTTGAGAAGGCCTTTAAAGCAAACCTAATGAGATTAGGGATCATTTGTTCTTGGGTTTCAGGCTAAGTTTTAAAGGGTAAAGAGCATTTGAGATCATTGCATAATTCAAAGACTGACATTCCTATCAATCACGGTTCTCTGGAAATATGAATTAATTCACTAGATAGCTTCAGTAGTCTCACCCTTACTGTACAATGCTGTACTGCAGCTCTTTTGTTACACTGATTTCCATGCCACTATGTTACTACTGTATGATACTTATTTTCATGTATATAAATGTTCTGTAAATCAAGTGAAAAAGAGGATAGTAATAAGGAAAGCAGTATGAAATGCCAAATGTTTATTCTACTCTATGAAGTAATAGGTAGTGCATTATGCTTTTAAAGTAGGTATTTTCATCTGTCTTTTTTTCTTGTCTCTTCTGTATAGGAAGTGTTGATGATAATGTTCTACAGTATTATCTTTGTTAATACCTCGATCCACATACTTATCCTGGAGAAAGCAAGCAAGCCTGAAGAGGGTATGTCACCAACACGGCAGTGTAAGTCACCTGAGGCATAGCACCAATGGACACTGCTTTCTAAAGGTTTGACATCTCAGCTGTACTGTTCAGAGCATCCCTGCTGTGGGCAATATCCACTTGAAATAAAATGCACAGCCTCTCAGGTAAGGCAAATAAACTTCACTTGGTAGATTTTTGCATGCTTCCTGATAAAAGCTTCGTCACTTGGCAGATTCCAACGTGAACCTTCGCAGCTCTGGCCGTGTATCGGCATAGCATGAATCCAAATCCCAGAGTTACCAAAGGGGTGATGCTTTATCTTCCCAACACTCTGAATAAGACTTAACCCAAAAGTAACTTTTTAATGCAAATACAAGGGTGCCCTTTTTCTGTGGGTTTTTTTTGTTTGTTTTTTTGTTTTTTTTTTCATGCTTATTAATAGATCTGTGTACTTATAAAACATGAATTAAAATGGAGCAGGCTTTGCTTTTGAGGTTAACATGAATTCCTCAAAAATTCTAATTGTGGATGTTTACTTTTATTTCTGGGAAACTACTGTTACTGTGTGATGTCAATTAAGTGTTCTCTGAATTTAGAGAAACACAAAACTAAGACTGAAATTAAATAATGCAAAGGAGGAGAAGGTAAATTAAGTTATAGTGACAAGGTTACTTGTAAACTTAATAGTTCTATTCACTTAAAAGTCCAGGGTTTTTTTTCACTTAAGCACCTGGAATGTTCTACTGGAAAATGTGAAGATTTTAGGAAAAAGAACATTTACACTTTATTTACTTTGTATTTAACAAACTTAATACAGCAAGGTAAGTGTCCCATAAATGCTTTAACATGGAAAATTATAGAGTTCAGGAATATTCAAGTAATACTAGACTGTAAGTGTTCATGAATCTCAAATAGTTTAACATGAGTGATTATGTGTTCATAATTCCTTCATAACCTTTTTCTTCCTTCCAGTTGCTTAGATACAAGAAGTGTTTTGAACAAACTGAACAATAGGGTTACAGTGCAAAACAAATTTAATGTAGATGACCAGATGTACATCACTGCTTAGAAGTAGTGAAGAGTTGAACAGTTTTCCAGTAAATATGGAACTAGATTGCATAACCTCTCTGATACCTAAGTGCAATTAATAAAATAAATGCACTTGTAAAAACAAAAAGATTGCAAAGCAAGGATGCAGTCTGGATTTTTAAAAAAAGTGGATTAAAAAAAAAATCAATGTTTTTGACTGGTTTGTATATATACATTCAAAGGAACTGAATGTTACTTTTAAGTAGAGAAATAAAAATGGATGTAAATGAAACTTGGGGAGGGGAAGGAATGGAGGAAAAGAAGCTAAGTTATTACTACGTGCTCTGATCACAAACCATCTGGCAATATGCTGCCAAATCATTATGTATCATTTATATGACTCAGTGCTAATCAGATGTGCACAGATTACGCAGACTCCTTATGCTTTTAATGCTGGTAGAATGTTTCAAAAATAACACTTGCAATATTAGTATGACATGTACTTGTTATGCATTTCTGGCAGTAATCCAAGCCATTTTTCAATAGAAAATATCATAAGCACTTCAGAGACTGTTCAAATTTTGACTTAGTAAAAAGGTAAAATCTCCCAATATATTATCAGTATCTTCTGTACATACACAAAGAAATTATTTTCTTTGGCTTTTTCACTAACTTACTGAAAATATACTGACTAAGCAGTTAGGTCTGAGCAGTATGAAAAAATACCTAACTAGATAATTATATATACACTACAGGCTATGCTAAGCATGCTGTAGAAGAGCATGTAATAGAACATCTTTTTAGAGAGTGTGTGCATGGTACTGTGCCTATGCGTAGATAAATCCAACACTTACATGTTTTTTTTTTTCTCTAAAAAGAAATTTAGTTATGTTATTTCTCTCCTTACATTGTCACGAAGCCAATAGTTGCCACAAATGGAGTACTACAGAAGTTTCCTTTGAGCGTTCATAGCATGTCTATAGCTATACTTATAATAAATTAGGTAATACAAATGTATAACTATCTTAAACATACTTCCACAGAAATGTATTCATAAAATATATTTTGAAAATTTAAAACTTAACACTGTCTTCATAAGAAAGCTACAAAACTCTGATGGATAGAATATCAAATATTGAAAGTTAAAAATCAACAGGCTGAGTAATTACTCTAACAGGTCAAATTACTCCCTTCTCAAGAAATGTCTCGTAGGTAGTACATACAAAACTACAGAAATTATTGTTTTAAAATAAAGAAAAAATCAGCTAAAAATATTGTGTATTCTGGAAATTAATTCTGGAATTAATTCTGGAAATAAAGGGCATATGAAGAGAGGTTGTTTATTTGTTATGTGACTATAAGATTCAGTTATGAATGTGGTGAAAACCCATAGCAGAAAGAAGTAATATTAAAAAACTTAACAGCACATTCTATTACAGGGATATAGGTCTTAACACGAGACTACTTTCTGTGATGTGGATGCTTGTGTAAACATCCGTGTGACTTGCTGTGTGTAGTTTCTTGTATTTACATTTATAGATGATCTAAAAGAGTTGAAGGTAGCTCAAAGATGGCAGCATGCTTTATAGTGTAGAAAGCATGTTTTGAAAAGTAAATAATCCATTGTTTAGATTTACTTATAGACTTAGAATTACTTATACAAGAAAGAGGCATATGCTTATCAAAGCCTTTTTAAAAAAAATTTTAGATATAGTCATGTAATGTTCCTCTAGAAGAAGGATGAGAGTAAAATTCAAAACAAAACTGAGATAGACACTTTTAACATGACTGTCAGTAATGATCTGGTAAATTTTTCAAATATCTTTTTTTTTCTTTATAGTTCTGGATGGTTGCCTTTCTAAAAACTTACTGCCCTTTGAACACGGGCTGGATTCAGGGCTCTGTGGATGAAAAATTGATTGTTTTGCAAGAGATTTGATTTTAGCAGTGCCATAGTAAAGTCCATGCACCGCTTGGAACATGCTGAAGACTGATCCCTATGACAAGCCTCAGCTAGGTGACCTGAAAAGTGACAAGCTAAAAATAATGAGGACCTTAGGAAAATGTGTTTCACCAGCTTGTCTGGATTTACCTGGATTATGCTAATACCCATTTTATAGAGAATTCAAGCTGAAACAAAGAAATGTGAAATATTTGCCTGTTTTGTAATTAACCCCATCTGTTAATCATACGTCCAAGCCAAGCCTTGGCATACAGATGTGATTACTAATAAGTGTTACATATGGTTTGTTGTTTTGGGATATATATATATATATTTTTTTTTTTTCCTCCTTTGATCAATAAACAATTTCTGTATAACTTCTGGACATTAGGTGGCACCATTGCCTCATGTAAGCCACCATATAGCTGCCTTCTAGCTTGTTTTAGTGTTGGCTCAGCTCCCTTTTCTCCTTTAGTGTAACTATATAAGGCAAGTCAAAAAGCAGAACTAGTATGCTTCTTTCTTTTCTTTTTTTAGCTTGATTTTAAGTAATCATCTTGCTTTAAATGGTAATGGACTTTTGACCAAGAACTCATGTTGCTTTCTTTAAGGAGCTGTTGTTTAATTTCAAGTGCTGTTCTACAGATCTTCCGTGAAGCTCTTGACTGAAATAGAAAGATATTCTTTACAGCGAGTCTGCTTTTGTGTGTGTGTGCCAGAGCCAGTCTCTTGTGAAGCTGCACGCTAATGTAAAAAGCAGGAATAGCACCAGTGTGATTTATCATCTTTAATAAACTTCCATTGTAAAATGATTTGTTAATTAAGAGCTGATTTGCACCAGTGACGTGGATGACATCAGATACCAGTACATGTTTCTTAACTGCAAGATCTCATCTAAGTTTACTTGTAAGATGTATTTAGGTCTTTTTAATTGGATCTTGATCTCCTTGCTGTCAGGTACAAAGATTATTCCTGATCAGCAGACATTTGTAAGTACACCACTTTTGAATTTAATGTGTTACTGGTATAAAAGTAACAAATAATAAATAAAAGATAAATAAATAATAAAAGAACAAATAATAAAATTGACAAATACCTTTTTTAGCTACTGATACAAATTTCCTTTCTGGGATTCATTTAATTTATTGCACAAAGCAAAATACTCAAATAGTAGCTAACTAATAGCATTTTGCCATTAGATTAATTAAACTGCCAGAGAGTGCATTTTAAGAATTGACCGACCAGTTACACTTTGTTTGTCATGGTGGAATTGAATGAGCCAGTAGAAAGGAATACAGTATTTCAGTTAATTTTTAGCTTATGGATGTATTTGAGGCAGAAGTGCAGAATTAAGTCTTGCTATTGTCTCAGAAAGTCCCACAGCAGAGCAATGTCAGCATTATGTTGAACAGTATTAGAACTGACTTACCCAAGAGAATAACAGTGATTTTTGAGTTTTCATTTTTATGAAAAGAAAACCCTGTTTACAGGTATGTTTGCTGTTTGACCTAAAGATACCACAGTTTTAGCATAAATAGAAATCTGCATAAAAGTATGTCTTATTCCTTGAAAATGTTGCTATCCAGTTGAGTTATCAGAAACAGCAATAAATTGTCTATCAGTAGTGTCTGCTATAAACTGCTGACAAACCTGCTACCTGCAGAAGTTTGCACTGTTAAGCCTTGTAAGGAATGTGCTTTCTAGAACCTGAACCAACTACAGAATTGAAGAATGATTATTAAAAAAAAATTATCTGTTTTTAATGCATAATCTGGCCAGCTCTGTCTGTTTATACTGCTCTAGAACGGAACACAATGCAGCCCTGCAAGTTCAAGATCTTTCATTCTTCAAACATTTAGAGCCTTGCAAGTAAACTTGGGGCAACATATAATTAGAGCTGAAAAATGGGACAGAAGCTTTAAATAGAGTTTATGAGAATCAATGAGGATCAGTGATTTAACATTAGAAGAATCCTACATTTTATTCTTTTTAGCAGGGAAAGAAATTGGAAAGAAATGTGATGCTGTTTCTCAAGTACTAAAAAAGCAGGTAAGGACTTTCTCTAGGCCCATAAAAGATACGATGGTAAGTAACATCTTAAAATTTAAACAAGGAAGATTTAAGTTGGTCATCAGAAAGAAGCATTCTAATAATGAGGAGTAAATATTGAGGGACACTTTTGCATAGCGGCTTCTAATGATGAGGATTTCAAACAACAGTCAGAATGTTTTAGACCCAGTTCATTGTGCCTTCTAGCTGCAATTGGGAAGGAGGAGATAAAGCAGGACGAGGGACTATGGTTGAAGAAGTGACATGCTGGATTGCAATTTTTATTTATTTATTTTTTTCCTTAAGGGCTGCTCAGCTGATACTGTACCTCTTGACTCCCACAGGGTTTGGATCTCAGTGTCAGCTAGGAACTGGGAGTCACTGTCTTGCACAATGGAAAGATGCTTTTGATTTCTAGTGTTTCCCTGGATCCTGCTGTGAGCAGATATGATTGAAATGGGCACTTGAGGTTCCTTCTAAAACCCGTCCAATCCCAGCCCATGATTTTAATATTGTACATTCTGTAGTAGATTAATCTGATGGAAGCAATAATTTGTCTTTCAAACTTACTGTTCAGACCAAGATCCCTGATCTGTTACAGTCAATTCACTGCCAAGTAATGGTGATGAAAAGATAAAATCATTACTGATATAGAGAATATCATTACCAACTGTTGTGGGCTGAGCCTGGCCAATATCTGAGCACCCAAACAGATGCTTGCTCACTCCCTCCCCTAGCAGGATGCTGCATAAAGGAAGAGCAAAAGCAAGAAAACTTACTTATGGGTTGAGATAAGGACAGTTTAAGTGAAGGAAAGAGAAGGGGAAAGACCCAAATGATGCCAAGACAATCATTCACCACCCCTCAAAACAGAGCGATGTCCAGGCAGTGTCCAAGCAACAGCCACCTTGGAAGACAAACCCTCCATCTCCTTCAGTCTCCTAATCCAGCTTTTATTGCTGAGCATAGCTTTATATGTATGAAATATGCCTTTGGCCAGTTTAGATCCTAGCTGTGTCCTCTCCCAACTTCTTACTCAGCTTGGAGGGGAAGGACAGCACCATATGGGCTGCTAGGAAACAAGTTAACTCCATGCTGGCCAGACCCGCACACCAAGTCTTTACAGCTTTGCTGTTAAAATTCAACAGATTAGTTGTTTTCCACACTGTCTAGAAAAAAACAAAACAAAACAACTTCAGTTGCTGAGGTTTACTGTGTGTCTTATAGGCATTTTCTTAGGATTTGTGGTGCTTTCTGTAGAGCTCTGTAAAGATTTGTTATTGCTGTTAAGCAGCATAGCATACTGGGCATGTCCACAAAGCAGTTTTTCCAGAGTCTTAACTGAGTGGGTTTAGTTTAGTACTGTATAGAGACTGCAGCGAGTGCAGTTGCGCTGAAGTGACATCAGGCTGTAGTGGCTCCTAAGGGCCATTTCATAACTGAAAGTATCTGGAATTCTGGAAGAATGCTCTGGTTCCTACTGTCATTTTTGCTCAATAAACTCCTCATCTGCTTAACTGCCCCAGCCCTTGTTTCCCCCTTACCTGAGTCAGCAGGACAAGGCAGATGCCCACCTTTGGGCAAAGAAGATGTGAATGAGGATATCCTTTTCAGATGTAATTAAAACTAATTTTATTGCACAGAGGATGCTTTTGTGGGTTTGTTCATGTCAAGGGATAGTTGTTAGTTGACTTTCTTGATGAGCAGTAGTGGTTGGAAAGGTCAGAACTGCATCATTTTACCTTTAATAATGACTGACCTTTCTGTAAAATAATTATATCTGTTTTTCCTAAAGCGGGGGCCTCAACAGGCATCAAATACCAATCTCTATGCTTGGAGACAGTTCACAGACCCAAAGTTAGAGATTGGTTTTGTTTGTAGGTATGTGCCAGATAGATGTCATGTCATTTTCTATTCTTCTCCCTACCATCTCAGAATAAGATAATAATTTACAGTGGGAAGGACCTCTTGAGGTCATCTGGTCCAGTGCCCAGCTCAATGAAAGGCTACCTCTGAAATTGCCCAGGCTTCTGTCCAGGAAGTTCTGAATGTCTCCAAGAATGGAAATTCTTCAGGCTCTCTGGATTAAGTTGTCTCAGTGTCTAATCTCTGTGACTTTTTTGTTATGTTCATTTAGAATTTCCCTTACTGCATCTTGTGAACAGTTAATCACTTCCTGTGCACTTGCTGAGAAGAATCTCTGGCTTTCCCTCTCTAGGTAATTGCTGGCAGCAATTATATTTCCCTTTAGTCTTTTTTTCCATCTATCTTGAACAGTTTTGCCTCGGACCTGCCTGGTATGCCATGTGTTCCAAGCCCTTAAGCAACTTAATGACTGTCCAGTGAATTTGCTCCAGTTTGACAGTCTCTCTTGTGCTGGTGGGCCCAAAATTGTACAGGCTACTTCAGGTGCTGCCTTCTAACAACAGGTAGAGCATATTAATCACTTCTTTTGTCCTGCTAACTCTGCTATTACTAATGCAGCCTGTTGTATAGTTGGCTTTTATTATCACAAAAGGGCACTGCATTCTCCCACTCAGTCTGACCACCGGGACTCCCAGTCCTCTTCCAGCAAAGCTGCTTCCTAACCAGTCAGTCCCCAGCCTGTTAGTATTATATGAGGTTATGTCCCATGTGCAAAATTTTCCATTTGTTTTGTTGAACAATATAGTTTCTATTGGCCCATTTTTTTAAGATTATCAGGGCCTTTTGTAGGAATAGAAATGGGGGAAAGTAGTTAATATAAACACCAAGGTCTTTAAAATACATGGAAGCATTCTGTTCCTAAGTGGTTTTGCTTAATTGAATCCCTTGCTGTTCATCTATACTTTGACTCTGACTTGACAAGGTAATATTTTCATATATTGATAAAAAGGCACTATCAGGTAGTTTAGGACTAATGTTTTGTATTTTCTAATAGCTGCAGTACAACAGGGAAGATATAAAGAACTCAACTACACTTGGTAGAGGCAGTTCTGTGTCAGATGGAAGCAGCAGGAGACGAAACAGGAAGGAGTACGAGTCTGACAGTTTGTCCTGGTTTGAGCGAGAACAGAACTAATTCTGTTCAGTGATTTTACTTTTCAGTTCAGTTCTTCTAACTGCCTGCACTGTCTGAAGTCAGCAGCCTGTTTTCACAGATGGTGTCTGTTTCCATCAGTGATAACACCCCAAGTTTAGAGTTACTACCAAGGATTGGTGTGCAAACCAAGGCCACTGCTGGACCTTGTGTATCACATTGGGGGGTGCAGGAAAGTGAAAGGCTGCACCTGCAGGGAGGAGCAGACAGGACAGATGACCCCAAACTGACCAACAAGGTATCCAGCCCGTATACAGCATATTCATTATAAAGCTGATGGATCAGAAGGGTCTCACCCCTCTCTTTGCCCTCTTAGCCTGCTTTTCCAGCTTTGCTCAGCTTGGCTTGGGTCCTCTTCCAGTTTCTTCCTCACAGCATCCAAGGAGGGCTCTGTCCATTCTGCCTTCAATCCCAGTGGATGTGTTCCTGAATCCAGTACCAGAATCCAGCTCCTGAACATAGCTCACATCTACTGCAGGGCCAAGTCTCGGACTCTCCTGGTGCCTGCTCCACAGCATCAGTGGTGACGGTGATGTAATTGCCATCAGGGGGTTGGGTTCAATACTGGTTTTGTATAGATTTGTATATATGCCATTTTTTTTTGTTACAATTTTAATTTTCATTACAGCTGTTCTAGTTTCCTTTTCTGCTGTCTGAGTCTCTCTCCCTTATTCCCTTTCTCTTCCCCTTTTGGGGAGGGAGGGGGGTTAACAGCCAGAGTCTGTTCTAGGTCTAATGGGCTACCCTGACCCTAAGCCATGACACATTTTTTTTTAGGCAAGGTGTTCATTTGACCAAAGGAAGGGACAATATACCCTTGGCTTGTAATTGAGACTGAAAAGTTTCAGTCCTCTACATCTATCTGTGGAAGTATTACCCTTGTTTGTCCTTCACTGTGTGCAGTACAGGAGTGTAAATCATCTTCCTCTCATCACCCAACAGTTGCAAGAAATCAAAGTAATGCATTTTCCCCTTGGTTTTAACCTGGCAGCTATTTGTCTGCAGATACTGATTCTGAAAAGGGTTTATACTGTAGCTTTCCAGGAATGTTGTACTAAAAATAATTCATAACTGAGTCTTCCTTTCAGAATTATATGGGATTAAATAATTTCAGTCAGTTCTGAACCTAGATAAATTTCAAATCAAATGATTTAATTTAAAAAGTAGTCTCATAAAGTAAAACTGGAGACAACACCGTGATTCAAAAAATAGAAAAGGAAAATTTTATAGTTGCACATAGCTGAATGTTACAAAATATTAATACTAATTTAGTGATAATAAGGTCCTTTCCTTAAGTCTTTCTCTGCTATGATAATATAGTAATTTTCAGGTAGACTTGATAATCTTATAATAGATTATTTTTTTTAATTACAGATTCGATATACTGTAGTTAGAACAAAGCCATAGAACTAGGTAGAAGTTGAGGAGTGCAGAATGACTAAAGCCAACATGGTGACTTTGTGGGGAGAATGAAGAGCTGGGTAGAACATCTGAGGATGTTCTAAGATCTCATCAGTGAAATTTAATGTCTGAAGCAACATGGCGAGAAAGAAGAATGATCAGAATCATAGAATGTCAAGGGCTGGAAGGGACCTCGAAAGATCACCTAGTCCAACTCCCCTGCCGGAGCAGAATCATCTAGACCAGATCACACAGGAACACGTCCAGGCTGGTTTTTAATATCTCCGGAGAGGGAGACTCCACAACCCCCCTGGGCAGCCTGTTTCAGTGTCTGTCACCCTCATGGTGATAAAATTCCTCCTCATGTTTACATGGAAATTCCTGTGCCTCAGCTTCCACCCATTGCCCCTTGTGCTGTCATCAGGCATCACCGAGAAGAGCCTGGCTCCATCCTGCTGGCACCCACCCTTTATGTA
>JANIJG010012033.1:0-46828 GCA_024611175.1 Megaceryle torquata | reverse complement strand
AGAGCCAGAAGGTCTCCCCTGAGCCTCCTTCTCTCCAGGCTCAACAAGCCCAGGTCCCTCAGCTGCTCCTCACCACATTTGTGCTCCAGCCCCTTCCCCAGCTCCATTGCCCTTCTTTGAACATGCTCCAGCCCCTCAGTGTCCTGCTGGAGTGAGGGGCTCAAAACCAAACCCAGTATTTGAGGTGTGACCTCACCAGAGCCAAGGCCTTGGGGACAATCCCTGCCCTAGTCCTGCTGGCCACACCAGTATTAATATAAGCAAGGATGCTGGTGGCTTTCTCAGCTATTCCTTCAGGTTACTCCTTTTACTGTTGCTGAAGCAGGAGTTAGGCATGAAGAGAACATCTTTTCCCTTGACTCTGCTCTTTTTGCCCATGCAGTGTACAGAGGCTTCTGGACGGCGTTCATCCTGCTGGCTGTCACTGCTGGGCTGGTGGGAGGGCTACTGCTGGTCTGCGGCGTGCCCTTCGTCAGCCCCCGCTCCTACAAAGCCGGAGGTGGATTCCTCCTCGTCTCGGGTAAGTGGCAGCGATGGGACCCGGCCGGGGCAGGAATGCAGCAGCCGTGCTCTGCTTCGTGTGTGCAGGGCAGGAGGATGGGCTTTGGTGAGAGCTGCATGGACTTGGAGTATGTGATTTACTTCTTCACTCACTGGAATTAAACATCTATGCTCAGTCAAGCTTTAGCAAGGTAACCCTTAGTCCTAGAGAGGCTGGGGCTGGGGAAAAATACTTTATTTCTATTCTTTTTTTTTTTTTTTTCTCTTTTATGCAATCTAGGGGATCAGATGCTTTTATTTTAGTCCATAGCTGTGTTAACCCTGGGCAGCAATCAGCCACTCTCTGCTCCCCTAAGTCAGGCCTTGCATTTGGGCTTTTCCTGTCTCTCCTGGTAGCATCTGGTAGAGCTGGAAACCCACCAGAGATGAGCAGCAAACCCAGTGGTTCAAAACGGGAGGGCTGGCTTAATAAAACCTGCAAAGATAAAGTGGTGGCACAGCAGGAAAATTAATTAAAAATAGACATTTATTCATGATTCCCACTGCCGTTACAAACGATTCCAATGAATTATCACTTGGGCTTTTTCCAAGGAAAAAGGAGGAATAACTGGCTTAACTAGTAGAAATACTTGATTTATAACAGTGACTCAAACTCAGAAAAAAAGCTTTTTTTGTTGTGACTCAAGCAGCTAAAGGCTGGAGCTCAGCTGAACCATGCCAAGTGAAGAACTTCATCACAAAGTCAGGCCTTTCTCTGAAAGAAACACTGCTCAGTTATGGCTCCTGCACCAGGTTCTTTCTTCCTCATGTGTGACATGAATCAAACATGAGCCAGTGTCTTGGGCTTTGAGCACACCCAAGTTTTTTTGGGCTGAAAATGTAAATGAAAATATTTAAGAAGAAGGGCCTCAACACTGACCTTGGAGGAGCTCCATCTAAACTCCTTCCAATCTCACCATGCCTGCTATTATTACTTTTTACTCTCCCCCCCCTTGTTTAGCTCCTTATCCATTTTGTAGCTCCTCTCCTAATTTCTGTCTCCTCCAGACATACTAGTAATTAACCATGTGATGCCAACTGAGCTACTTCTTAAAATGAAGCCAGATGATATGGAACTATTCATCTAAAAAATCTGGAAAGCACTAAATCAATTTGGCCCTACCTGCCTCTGCTCATGCACTTTGCATTTTGTCCAATTTCCTATTTGCCCCCGAGTCTGCAGTCAGTGAAGTGAGGACAGTGAGCCTGTGGGTACCTCTTTATCTCTCTCATATAGTTTAATAATGTGTGGTTGGGCTTTGTTTTTCTAAACGCAAATTTCGCATGGTTTTACACACGTGAATTTTATTTGGGAATGCAAGATGTCCTGCTATTAGATCTCCATCCAACTCAGTAGAGTTGGCCACTTGATCTGTGTGCACTGAAATCATCTCTTCTTGTGAAACTAGGGCTGAATATTTGAATCCACTTTGATGTGACACTCTGGCTTCCTCACTTAAAGCTCTGCCTCTTCAGAACACTTAACTTTCAGCCCAAATGGAAAAACTGAGATCAGCCACCTTCTGACCCTGGCTGGATAAGTAAAATATCACACAGAAAAGGATTTTTGAGTCATATTGAATCACTATATTCCTTTATTATTTTTTCTTTCTTTGTTTTTTCAGTATATTTGACTACCTCTTGATTAAAAGGCTGGGGCATAGAATGTGACACTTTTTAGAAGAGCTGATTACGCATCGCATAAACCTCTTGGCATTAGACAAAGATGCTGCTGTTTGAATTGAAGTTTGTATTAATGCAGTTTCAATCTGAACAGCAATCATTGTTATTAACTGTCATTAGGGGGAACGAGTTCAGCTGGAAGTGACTTTTTTCTATATTTTCAATCTAAGTGGTAGCCAGGAGAAGGCAATAGTAAATATTGCAGCATTTTCAGCAAAGTTTGCTCGAGAGCTTCATCTGATCGCTTTTTGGGGGTAGTTATGCTGAACTCAGACCTCGGGATCCTGCTTTGCACTGGTTTCCAGATGGATTTGGGTTGCATCCCTCCGTGGTTGTTTTCTCACTATTCCTCTTAAAAATATTTTGCATAATTGCACTAAGCAGTAAGAATAATAGATTGAGCAGAGCTTCAACTCCCCAGCCATCCCTTTCCTTCAGATGTGGAGAAGATGCAGGAGAAAGCATGTCCTCTCTTCTAATCATGGCCTGGGGGTCAGTGCTAATTAACCTCCCTTGCAGAAATGATCTCTTCTCGAGGAAGTGTGAAAATGCTGGCAATTTGTAGAGTGGGAAGGTGGCCTGGCGTTCGGATGGCGAGATGGAGCACTATGGCTGCAGGATAACCTGGCCTCTCAGAGCATCCTTCATAGGCAACTTTATTCTGTCCATAAACTCCCTCTCCCTGTTCTGGCAGCAGCCCACGCTGAGGTCACAGAATCACAGCCATGGTTAATCATTGCAAAATGATGCAACTGGTACAAATGGACTCCCAAGAGCTTTTATGGGTACCCAGCCTGACGTGATCTTGAGGAGTTCCCTGTGCCCCTCGGTTGCCGGGGGGGGAATTCAATGGCTAAGGGTGAAGATTGTTATCGCTCAATTAGATCCCTTTGGGTTTCCTCTCTGAGATGCCTTTTATTTACCGTACTGTCAAGAGGACAAATCTGACCGCCTGCCAGCTACCATAACAAATGCAGTGCTCAGTGGGTGGCGTTTCTGAGAGCCCTTTCAAGGGACCAGAGCCATCCCCCTTGATTTCCTCTGCTGGGTGATTCTGGAAATGCAGCCAGAGCCCAGCTGACATTCCCTGCTGCAAATACCGCCCCAGCTGAGCAGTTATCCCTGCCAGCCTGCTCCCAAAAGCACCCGGATTGCATCAGCAAATAACCGGCGTGCTGCTTTCCTTCTGCTTTGCCTTCTCAGACTCAGCCCCGGTGCTTGCAAGGGGGAGGCGGATACTGCCTGGTGACTAATTGTCCCTTTGTTTCAATAGTCAGGTGACAATATGATTAATTATCACTACAATGTCACCAAGAGGGCTGGGCAAACACTGCACTGCAGCTTCTGGAAGCTGAATTTCTGAGAAAACTTTGCTGGTGCTCCTTGGCTTTCTGTGCTGGTGCTCCTTGGCTTTCTGTGCTGGTGCTCCTTGGCTTTCTGTGCTGGTGCTCCTCAGTTTCCATTTCCTTGGGCATTTTAGAGATGGAGCTTAGAAGTGAGCACACGCTTCATCCAGCTCTAGGGCAATTATTGAGCTTGCAGCTCTGCCCTAATACATTTGGACCAGCTGCATCGCTAGAGGCTCAAGTGAAAAAATGACCTGAGCTTTACATGGTGGGCTGCTCAGGGGTCAAGAGGCTGCACTGGAGGGAACACACTGCAAACTGTGAGTGTACGGTGAGTTTTCAAAGCAAGCAATCACAGAATCATAGAATTGGTTTGGTTGGAAGAGACTTTTAAGATCATCAAGTCCAACTGTTAACCCAGCACTGCCAAGTCCACCACTAAACCATGTACACATCTGATGATGCCTGTCCCAGGTAACGTTAAACCATCTGAAGATGAGCTTATTACCAGCTTGCTTACACTGCAAAACACAGGTACGTGATGAATCATGTACTTTCTACCCTTCCTCCAGCTGCTATGGTCCCGGTGCTGTCTCTCCAGCATCCCCACTTGTGTGGCATGCACGGGCGTGCTGGCACTGTCCCATAGCTGTGGGATCACTGCGGTCGTGGGCCTTTTCCAGCAGGAAAAGACAGCACAAAGCCTCTCCTGAGCTTTCAGAGCTGTGTCATGGTCTGGCAAGAGGAGCACAGCATGTGCTCAGACCAGGTTGTTCTTTAGCATAAGCTGACCACATTAAAAAGAAGGCAGCTTTGCCAGTGCTGAGTTAAAGTGATGAATTTTGTGCTCAGATTCCTCTTCCCAAACCAAGCATCTCCATTTTGGCAATCACGTGCAGCAAAGGCTGACAGTTATGGAAGGGTGGCTGAAGGTCACCCCTCCATTTCCTCGTTATTAACAAGAGGCAACTGGTGAGCAAAGCGAATGAGTCAAAGTTCATCATTCTCATAATTAGCAGATTACACAAAAGTTCAGTAGCTTCCACAGAAGAGTTCAAGATTGAGTTCACTCACCTGTCCCTACAATTAGCAGCTATAAAGGTGTCACAAGATTATAAAGTGAGAGAAAGAAAAAGCCCAATGCCAATCTACTCCCAATGAAGGTGCAGCTCTCCTGTGACGGGGAGATGGGTGCTGGGGTTCCTTGTTCTGCAGTTAGCAGACTAGAAAGGAGGAAGATTTAATACTCCACTTCAATTTTCTTGCAATTAGCTCCTCCCCAGAAGATGCCATTGACCTCATCAGCATGGAGACAGAGTTCTGCAGTTAATTTTTTGTTCTGTGCCATCCTAATGAACTGAGGCAAAGAGGGAAAGGGAGAGAAAGAAAGAGATCACTTGGCTAATTTTCCAGTGGTAGAAGCCACAGGGATGCTGAGAGGAGCATGAGGATGGTCTTGTTGGATGAGTTTCTTACTTACACTTACCCAAACCCAACACTTGTCCTGTGTCTCAGGCACATGTGGCAATGCTGGGCTCATTTTTTGGGCAGCAACCCAGATTTTTTTTTCAGTTTTTCATTTTGCTTCCCAAAGCAGAAAAAGATCTGTTTCTGTACATAAAAAGTCATTTAGGGGCTGGCAGGAAACGAAGATGTCTTTCTGCTGTGGCCAAGATGAAAAGCCCCTAAAAGATGGTAAAGTGAGACCTGTTCAAAAGATGAAAAATCCAAAACGAAATAGCATTTTAAAACAAAAATGCCAAACTTTGGTAGCAAGGGATTGAAACACCCTGATATTCTCATTATGAAGAGTCTCCTACTGTCTAAAAGTGTGACAAGGTTTAGGCAGTTTCATGCATTTTATGATTGTTTCAAGTAAACATTATTTTGCTGGAGTTTTTAGTGAGCTGCCCTTTCTGCGCTTCCACCACCCATGAAAACATTCTTCATTCAGATGCCGTGGCCATGCCATCACCTCCAGTACCTGTTTAATAATTAATCCTTCCATACCAAGACCTGATGCTTCTCCTGGGGCACGGGAAGGGACCATTTCTTCATCCTTAGCCCTTGGTGAGCTCAGGGATGATGCCTCCCACTCTCTGCACCCTCCTCAGAAAGAACTGGTATGTTTTAATCAGATTTCTTCAATAAATGAGGCTTAGGTCATCTAAAGTTCTCCTGGGACAATTCAACGTGGGAACCCCTTGTTATGTAAAGAAAGTAGAAGACTCCAGAAGTAGGCGACTGTACCCGCGTCCTCTGTCCCGCTGGGGCTACATAATTTTTATTTGTGTCTCTTACAGTAGGTATTATAAGTTAATGAAATAGAAATTGATCTTTAAAAGAGCACTTTTCAAGGTTCAGTTGCTATCTAATTAATTTAATTTTAAATTACATCAGTAATAAAGACTTAATTGCCTTCTTATCAATATATTGTATTTTGCAAAGGACATGTGGCTATTTAGCACGCAATCGTTTTCTTATCGTAGAATAATTGGCATTTTTAAACACACAACTATCACAGCAAGTGTAAAATATTTATTTGCCCACTTAATTTCAAGTGGTATCAAAAAAAAAAAAACAAAAAAACCCCAGCAATTCAATGAACATGCAAATGGTACAACAGCTGCTGCTTAACTCCTCGCCTGCCTCTCCAGCCAACGCAGGGACTTTGCCAGGTAGGGCAGAGCAGTGGTGATGTCGGATGTCACATAACCGTGTGTGCTGATGGCAAATATATTCGCATGCTTACACTGGGTTTTGATTAGGAAGATTCAATTTGCAAGTCTTTGGGTGTTGGTGGCAGTTTAACAGACATGATGGCTTAGGATGGGCAACTTCAGCTTCTAGAGAGCAGGTAGTGAAGGCTTTGAACCTTCTACACCGCGGCTGATTTTTGGCTACAAGGCGAGGAGCAGAGGTTTGTAGCAGCAGATGTTTTTATATCCTCTATAAGCAAAAACATGGTTAAACACTGAGGTGTTTTCTCTGACTGAGGTTTCAGGAACCACCATCCCTCAGCAGATATATCAATGCCAAGCTTTACCTGCTTCCTTTGCTTCGCATGGGACTTGGATTTGGGAGGGTGTAAGCTGCCTAGAAGAAGAGTTAAATACATTACAGGCTACCTTTGATTGAAAAATTGCAAGGGGAGAAATTAAATCCAGCAGAAGTCACAACACACCCACAGAACCATGTGGGAACTTGTCAACTAAATTCATTCCAAACTGTTCACTTCCACTATAAAAATATCATAACCTGTGATGTATTTTGTTCATATATGTGTATGTGTGTATGTATATCTATACGTTATACAGCACCCTTTAAAAATAACAAGCTTCTAGCTGTGAAGTAGCATCATCAGATGTTACTGAAGTGCCTTCAGATCTGTCACCCCATCACTATTTAATATATGTTGCCTTTACAGTACACTGTATATATTCTTTAAGGCAACACAGTAAATAATATCAGAGGCCACAGGAGTTTTTTGTCTCCTGCGTCAGATGTGGTAGCCCGCCCTGCATCTTCCACCAGGCCCGTAATTTTGGGGAAGGGGGGTTCTTATTAAGGAACCAAGTCCTCCAGACCTGCTGGGGGGGGGGGTGTGGGGGTCTGTGCCAGCTCCAGGAGGTGCCTGTTCTCCACGTGCTTTTCAGATGTGACCCAACTCTTCCTGAAAATGCTGACCTTTGACAGGTATGCATCTGGAAACATGAGCTCTTGGGGTCTCGTGGGAGTTCTGCTATTTGGTTCACAGGCATCCTGCAATGCTTGGGAGGCTCCGACGAGAGTGGACCCACTTGAAGAGAGATGCTGACCTAGATGCTGCTTGCTCGGGCTTGAGTGTGGCCTCAGCCCTCCTCCGTCTGGCTCCAGGGGTGGGCAAAGCAGGTCTTACTTGCCCATAAAAAAAACTTTCTAGCCTCATGGTGTAAGCTGTTTATTATTATTTTTATTATTCTGTTATTTAGTAGCCCACCTGACATTAAGAGCTTATGGCTACTTATCTTTTTTGCTCTATTATGTGTTATTTCTCTGCAAAATAGGATCATCTATGCTCCTTGCTTTGTGTTTTAATACTCGATGGCAAAGCTCAGTGTAAGGAAGGGTAGACAAGATGGGAAGGGGAACTGCCATGAGCTGCAGTGGCCGCTCGGCGTCTGCATGGGCTCTGCTTGTGCTGGTGATGGAGCAGCAGGTTTGGTGCTGGAAAACGCTTGTCATCAGCAGGACTGGTCCCTGTTGGTCAACGGCCTGCTGAATATCATCCAGGTGGCCAAAAAGGTCAGAGGAGGTTTAGGTTGGACATGAAGAACAATGTCTTACCTGCAAAGGTTGTTGTCAAGGACTGTCCAGGGCAGTGGTGGAGTCCCCGTGATTCCAAGCTGTAAAGATGTGGTGCCCTGGCAGTGCTGGGGGAACTGTTGGACTTAATCTCAGAGGTCTCTTCCAACCAAAATGATTCTGTGATATTTGCAATTCTGGAGGCAAGGACCTGCAAGAATAACTTGACATGTGTTGAGATCTTTTCTCCGTCTTATTTCCATGTTTCATAGGCAGAGAATAACTCATATTTCTCTTTCTCTCTTTCTCTCCAGGAGGCTTATTTCTCCTGCTCATATTTCTCTTTGTGATGTGGAAGGAGTTTGTTGCTGATTTTCAGAAGTACATCCTTCTGGAGAGAAGTGAGAAGTGCTTGGAGGAAGTGCCCGTGCACGTGTACTATGGGTGGTCGTTCATGTTCGCCGCAGCGGGGGTGCCCCTGGTTTTACTCTCTGGACTCCTCTTCTACCTGGTTGGCAGAGATATTATGAAGTCCCTGGAGTAAGACAAATTTGGAGAAGACCTTTGAGAAAGTCGGTGACGTTCCTTGAAATGAAATGTACACAAGATTTGAAGACTAAGTCCTTTTTGTAGCTCTAATAGTCAGGGTAGGTGCATGATCACACTCACTCTTATGTGGAGGCAGGGATGGAGCTCCGAGCATCCCAACCACTCTTAGTCCAAAACCAGCCCCAGCTGAACGTCCAGCTTCAGCATTTTTACTCTTTGGAGAAATCTCGCCGTGTCTGTGGGTTTTGCATCAGTTTTCCCTGCAGCCCAAGGAAGAACCCTGGCTGTAGAAGCAGCTCCCCAGGCTGTCAGCAGAGCCCCACATCCATCTTCAGCAGAGCTGGAGTTTTATGGCATTCCCAGCACCCTTGTTTCTTGTAAGAGGCAATCGAACCTGGCTGTGGTGGTGTACGCGATAATGTCTGTTTCTGAAAAGCAATTAAGGATGATTTTATTGTTTTTAGCTGGCTCTAATTGACGTCAAAGGACATCCATTCTAATGGGATGTCGGGAAACAGGAGAAACTCTTTTTTTTTTTTTTCTCCCCTCTATTAAAAGCCCTGATTCTGAAGACACAAATGTATCTGGACCTATCCTAACTTTCAATAAGTGAATAAAGCAATTTCTGTGGCATGAAACCTAACACAAATTAATTAGTGTTTCTTTACAGATTATTCTACTTTTAATTATTTCCCCAGGAGCAATGTTGTGAGGATTCTCAAACCAAAAAATCTGAAAGATAGTCAGAGTTGGAGCAAAGGGAGCAGGAAAACCAACATACTTTTTAATTTAGTTTCTTGTGGTGGACTATGGGGCCTCGTATTCTGCAGATGCAGCACAAGGGTGAGCTCCAAAAAGACAAATTATTTACCATTTAGATACTTCTAAACTCCTGTGGCTGCTCAGGTGGATGGTGCCTGGCTGACTACAGTGGTCCCACTAAGTACCACAGGCTGGTTTTACACCAAACCATTGAGGCAAACTTATACTGTGCACGTGGAGCTTTCTAAAGACACCAGAGAAATAACAAAGATTTGATCTCGTCATGTTTTTTCGGGCTGGATCTTGATGCTTTGAAGTAGTTTGTTTGGCCCTTGCTTGCTGAGCTCATTTGCATACATTTTAAATCAAAACTTCCTAAAAACACAAAGCTGTTCTCGGGGATGTCATAGTTTGTGCTAAGCATACATCTCCCCAGCTTTATGTCACCCTATTGACTCAGTACAGTTAATTAATAATGTAATGTAAATCTCTTCTAGAAAGCAGTGAAGGTTGTTGGCAGTGTAAAAATGTTTGTTAATGCTCTTCCTGAAATATTGTTTGATTCTGGCATTTCTTCCCTTTTGGAGCAAGTTCTAATTATTCTTTTACAAGATTCATGGCATACATAGAGTGAGAAATTGTAATTCCCACATGTAAACTTTAGTTCTTTCGGATGAATAACAGGCTTGGGCTACAGTTCTTAAGCAAAATTCACAGTTTTCCCTCAGTAGAAATTTTGTTTAAAAAGAATTTGTTTATACGATTAAAAATATTTTGGGTTTTTTTTTTCTTTGGTTTTTTTTTTTTTTTTTTTTTTTTTTTTTTTTTTTTTTTGTTTTGTTTTGTTTTGTTTTGTTTTGTTATTTTCCTTTTTCTTCCCAGGGAATAGATGTTTCATAACATTTACAAATGCACAGATATTTCAATATTTTATCTGGCCATTCTAAACTGGCTATTTTTTTTTTCCTTGGGTTATGCCTGTGCCCCATCAGTTCTTCAAGTGCTAATTTCTCACTATAAATTCCCTTTGAATAATTTTTGTCATTTAATTATCTATTCAGTGTAGAGATGAACACTTATGGTCACAAAGAATAAAAGTATATAACCCAGGAGCAGAGGAGGTCAAGATTTACAGTCCCTTGCCTTTCACTGATCCCATAAAACAATCCAAGCATGCAGAAATGATGATCCCATAAGAGACACCAGGGCAGAAGAATGAGAAGGCAGCACGAAATCCATCAGACTTATTGATATCTGTGAAGCTGAGGATCCCCGAAGTTGTGAATACAGAAGTGAGTTTTATATTATAGAATGAAATATTTATTAACTTTCTCCATCTGTTCTTTAAAAAATTTAGTTTAATGTCATCAAGGCATTTATGGAATACATTTAGCTTAATCACACATTCATGCCTTAGGGAGTAACCCATCGCTGGAGACGTGCTCCTTCTGGATCAGCTCTAGAACAAGCAACGGTTTACACCTCCATCACTCTGTTGAGAAGCACATGACTGAGTCATTCTTGAACAGAGGGGTTTTAAAATAAAAATGCCTTTGTTATTGAGTCTACTCCCTCTAAAAGTCACCTGGTATTGAGCATATTCCCATAGTCACAGCAATAAGGACACGGAGCCTGAGCTTCTAGACAGGCGTCACTAAAATAATTAGCGCCTCGATTAAAATGCAGCCTTAGTAGCCAGCACAAGTGTTAACCAAACACATAATTTAGGTGGGCTAAAGAGTCTAATTCCTTTCCTCTCAGGTTTCTTGTGGCAAGTATAACTCAAGCGGAGAGAATTTTGTGTGAGAATCATGGTTTTTCTGGAGGAGAACTTTCAGAAACCAAGCTAACGGACTCAGTGGTAGGGTTTGAAATTGCAGAAGCCATGGTCTCTTTCATCTGTTGAATGTGAAGAAGTTTGATGAAAGGATATTATAGAGTAGTGACAAGGACCTAATTCTGATCCAAGTTTTGTCATTATAAATCATGAGTAATTCCAAAGACGGCAGTAGACCCTTATCACTGTTAAACATCTGTAAGTCAGCTCAGAACCGGGACTAATAAATACATTCAAAAATGCATAATTAAAACAGTGATTTCACATCACTCTGATGAATTTTAGTCAAGGATTTCTTCAAGGATGCTTTTCTCACATTAGCATTTTGACGTTAGTAAGCAATGAATAATTCCATTTTTTCTTTCCAACATCTGGGACACTTCCTGCTTTATTTGCTACTTACTGAGCACTCTGCAGGAAATATTAATGAATCTTGGGTGTTAAAATACAGGCCCTGTAGATCATGCTCAGGAGGCAGCATTACATGGTAGAGGCTCTATGTCTTGAGGTTAAGAGGTTTGCTTTTGGAGAAGTGAGATAGTGGGAGATTTGCCAAACCTGTGGGAGATATGGGGCTTTGAGGTTGCCCAAAAGCCAAGCCTCTGCTCCTTGTTCATTCAGCTGCTTCCTGATAGCAGGGAGATAACAATTAATGACAAAAGTTTTTCCCCTTGGTCAGATCAACTTTTTTTCACTGGTGATTCAGAAAACCAACACCTGAGGATGCCCTGGAGGCTGGGAAGGTCCTGATTGATGGGCAGCAACCCCAAGGAGAGATGGACCAGGTGACCAGCATGCTGTGAGAGCACCATGGCCATGCCTAGCTGCTTTCCCACACCCCCAGAAGCCTGGAGATTTTTCTCTTTCTTGGTGAAATACGGTGAAACTCCTCGTTGAGAGAGGTCTGCTGGCTCTTCAGAGCAACCTGCAGGGAAGAGCTGGGATGAGCACCAGAAGCAAGAGAGCTTCCAAAGGAAGAAACAAATGTTCTTCTGTGTTAGTGAAGTGACACTGGCAGTTCAACATCTGACCAGGAGAGTGAATTTACCCTCTGCTAGGGAAGGCAGTTTAAGGAGAACTTCTTAGGCAACATTCATTCCAGCGGGAGGGTGTAGCAGCACCCCTGGGACTGCTTGCTTGACCCAGCAGGACTTACAATACTCCCTACTTCTTCTTTTTGTCCAGAGAAATCCATTTTATCAGGAGAGGCGGTGTTTTCACTTCAGTTAGACACATTTCTACTGTATGGTGGTGGGCTTATCTAACAATATGTGAATGTCTGCAGAATGAGTATCTCCATCTGAGCTGCTCCCCAAGGCTCCCTACATCAGCCGGGTGTCACCAGCACTCAGCAGCCACTCTTCCATGCAGGCAGCCCATGCAACACCATGTAAAGTGCTCAGGATTTACATCCTGATGGAGTCTAACCAAGGAAGGTCCTTGTCCTGCAGGTGTCCATTGGGCAGCCCAGCCCTCATCCTGCTGAGTCAGCACCTTCTGAAGCTCCTCTCATCACTCCTACTGAGCAAAGACTGCCTGGTGGGAGAGGGAGCAGATGGAATGTGGGAAATTAAGACACAAAATTAATGAAAATAAATAAGAAAATATAAGGTAGCTCCATGCTTGGTACACTGGGCTGTGCATTACTGCAGGATTAAACCCTATCAGCCAGAGTACATTTTACAAGAGAGCACAGCACCTCAATCCCATAATCAATAAGCTGTACATGCTGCAGCACAAAGAGCTCTTATCTGGAATAGCACTTTGAATTTAGTGAATTTATTTAATCCCTGATGCTTGCAGAGCATCACTTCTGTCTTTTGGGTTAATTTATTTATTCCCGTGATTTATTTTTAGACTTTCAAATACTTGACATTCAAGAAGCAGATCTGTGATTTTGGTATCCCCCCCTCCTAAAAAAACATCTACATTGGAAAAACCTTATTTACAAAAATGTATTTGTTTCCCAATTCATTCACCACTCCTTCATGTGGGAGCCAAAGTCCTGTTATCAGCATTAATGGTTTGGAGAAGGCTCCTTTCCACCCTGCTTGGCAAAGCCTGCTGGACATGCAGCAATCTTCTCTCTTTCTTTTCATATTTCTATTTTTCCCCCCCAATGAACATTCTCTCCTTCTCTTAAAAAACAGAACTCACCTATTTTTGAGGTGTATTTCCAGATACTGTGCTGCATTTAGCTTGGGAATTGTGAGTGCAGCTGATGCTCTTCTCTTCTGGAACTCACTATTTCCAGGTAGGGTCGCTTGAACCCTTGTCTGAACCCAAAAGAACTAATGCTTTAAGCAGTGTGGCTGCGTAAATGTTTACTGTTAAAAAGGAGTAACAAACCAAAATCCAGTCTGCAGCCACTGCTCTGATGGTGTAGTCGTGATTATGATGAGAGCTGTAAAGAACGCTCCCTAATTAACCCAACCAGGGTGCACTAAACACTTGGTTATGAAAGAGGAGATTGAAGCTTTGGGGTTTGCAAAAAAAAAGAAAAATAAAAAAAAAAGTCTTGCTTGACCTCAGCTGACCAGAGTAATGGTGAAAAGCTAGGAAAAATAAAAATAAAGTATTACAAAGGGCAACTGAGTGAAAAACACAGGGTTATTCTACTTTCCCCACCTGTTTGACAGTATTTCCCTGTGTGGCTTACATTAAAGATAGGACCAACTGCTGAGCAGAAAGAAACACTCCTAGAAGAGGGACATTACCCTGGCAGAATTTATTATGGGTCCTCAGAATTATTGTTGTAGAGTCACAGAACAAAATTGGTTTTCCATTTTAGATATTGTAAGAACTGTTTTGTAATTTTCTTCTCTTTAGAAACCAGTCCATGGCAGAAGCTGTTTACCAAACCATTTGGAAATGCTGCTCAAATACCACTGGCTGCTTTAAGGTCTGAAGCTTTTATTCCTGATCAAACCCCACTGGTTACCAGCTGGAATAATTGCAGTGCACGGTGAATAAATATGGCTCATTCTGAAATAGAGGCATCCATTTGGAATCTGCCCCTACCAAAAGAGAAAAAAAAATAGTACCAGGATTTAACAATGTGGACAAATCAGCCACCAAATTAATCCTACTGGTTGCTGAGGTGGAGCCTTCACACCAGCTCATGTCACAGGCAGCCAGAGATGCTGCCTCTCAAACCACACCCTTCACTTCCAGAACCAAGGTTGTTGCCTTGTGAGTCAAATAATTAGCTCCAAAACCCAACCATTAATCAAATTTATTGCATTACTCTTGCATCACATCCCCAAAATAACGGCAGGGCCGTTGTGTCATCTGCTTGGTAGCTTCCAGCTTGGGGGGGGGGGAAGTATCCACAGCCACTGTTCTCCTGGTGGTTTTGTGCTTTATTTTAAAAATAATAAGATAATAATAATAAAAATAATAGCAATAAGATAATAATAACAATAAGATAATAGCAATGGCAATAAAGCTTTAAAAAACTGAATCCTGATGCTGAGGGAAGGGAGAGCGAGCGAGTCCTGTTGGCACAACTGGACAAACCATTCTGGGCTCTCTGAGAGTCAGATAATTTCAAGTGGATCTTCGGGATGATGCTGAAGTGATTTGAGCTTGAACAAAAAGCACCTTCTGGATGTTCTCAGGAAGGCAGGAAGTGTTTTTTCTTGCAGTTTTTGCTCTGTGAGTGAAGAGCTCTGTTACACCTTTCCATCCACGTTGGGGGGAAAAAAAATCCACGTTGTATGACCACAAACACACGGATGCACACTCTTTGCACATTAAATATATATAAAATGAGGGGGTTTTCTCTGCAGAGAGCCTCCGCCTGTGCCACAGACACTTCAAAGGCTTCAAAGCAGAGGTGCCTGCAGCAAGGGCTGAAGCTGAGAGCAGAAAGTGCTGCTTTCAGCTGACACCGGAGGTTTCAGGATCTCAGGGCATGAAACATTTTTCACTCATTTTAAATTAATTTAATTGGAAGGAAAAAAAAAAAAAAAAGAAAAAAAAGAAGGAGAAACTTGAAACATTTTGAAGTTGTTGTTTTGGTTTCTTTTTTAAACTGGAAAAATGCTGTTTTGAGATTAATCCTGCCTTTAAGTAGATATTTTTAAATGAATATATCTTCAGTGTTTAAGGAGGGACTGCAGGGATCTACTCTTTGCAGCCATTTTGGAGAGGAGTGTGTTGGATGGGTTGGTTTTTTTTTTTCCTTCCTTTTCTGACAATACCACCCCTGTTACTGGAGAGACATTCCATCTCCAGGGCAGGCAGCAGCTCCAAGATATCCTTCTGGTGCCTCTTCTATGAGTTAATGCATTGGTTCTGCAGGCAAAAAAACAGAGGTTTTTTGGGTCTTCTATGAGTTAATGCACTGGTTCTGCAGGCAAAAAACCAGAGGTTTTGGGGTATTACACAAGCCAAAAGGCTCCCTGGTAGAGGGATGGAGTTGTACATCACCAGGAGGAGACAAGGGCTGAGGCAAAGGTAGTTTTATATTGGGATGCAGCACCCTGTGCCCAGCAGCCTCCTGCTCTTGCTGCTGCCCATGTGAGAGTGATATGCAGGGAGGAAATTTGGCCCTTTAAAAATGGGGTTTTTTTTACACCATTTATTTATTTATTTATTTATTTCTAATGGAAGAGCTGAAGGAGTAGAAGTACCTTGAGATTTTTTTTTTTTTCTTCCATGGTTTGGGAATATTCTTAAATATCTGCCTATTTTTCTACTGGATTTCTCTACCTCTGCTGACTCGGGGGTTGCTTCTACACAATAACTATTTCACTAAAGAATGCACAAGGTTTGGGGGTACTTTCTGGTGCTCTCTTTTGTGGGTTGTTTTTTTTTTTTTTTTGGACTGCTGGACGCCCAGGAGAAGGATGTGAGCAACCTGATGCTTTGTAGTGGGCCAGGTAAAGCTCTTCTGAGGAGAAGCTCAGCCAGGGCTGTCCTTACAAAGGAGAGACCACTGTGGTTTCCCTCAACAAGCTAAAAGTAATTCTTAAAAGAAGGAGGTGAGCTCTGCAAGCTTAAAGCCATCATTTAAATGAAAATATAATCATTAAAAGAATAAGAAATTACTATTAATATAAGAATTAATACATATTAGGAGGTGGAAAGGTAAGAAGAAGAAGAGGGAGAAGAAGGAGAAGGTGAAGACAATAGAAGATGAAAATAATAGAAGTAGAAGGAGGAGGAGAAAAAGGAAGAAGGGGGAAGGAGAAGGAGATGAAGAAAGGAGAAGAAGGAGACGAAGGAAGAAGAAGGAGAATAAGGAAGGAAAAGGAAGAAGGATATGAAGAAGAAGGAGATGAAGGTTGTGAGAATGTGTGCACATCATGAGGTGCAAGCAAATACCTGAGCTGGTTCAGCCTGAACCTAAGCTGGTTCAGGCTGCGTCCCATGGTGCCCATCACAGGGAAATGTGGACCCAGAGCACTATTTTTTTTCTCAGCCTGACCAGCAGCCGTGTTATCTGTGATTCCTCCTGTCTTCTGTAACTCTGTGTGCACTGCTTTTTTTTTTAAGGCCCAACCCTTGGTTAGGGAGAATCAGCAGAGTGTCACGACTGCATTGATTCGATTGATCCAGAGCATCAGGCTCTGCCCAGCACCTCCTCTCCACTCCCAGGCAATATTCATCGATGCCAAAGAAAATAAAGACAGACCAGTGCGTGCTCTTGCTGCAGAAGGAATAAAAAGATTTCTTCCCTAGGACTCCAAAGAATGCCCTCGGAAAAGCAAAATCATTACAGTTTATTTTCTTTTTCCAGCCGTGGGTTTGCCAGCAGGTGCTGAGCTCAGTCTCTGAAGGTCCCTCTGGACCAGGTCGCCTGCAGCGCTGCAAGGAGGCTGCCAGAGGTCCAGCAGGTCCAGCTGGCTCCCTCCTGATGACCTGGCTGCCAGGAGGTTGGGATTTTATTATTTTAAATCCAGAAATGCAATGGGAAATCAGGGCAGGGTTCACGTTAGGAAAAATTTGAGAGCTTCTTTGTGTGCAGTGATGACACTGTCCATGATAAATGGACCCACAAAGCCAGGGGAAGGTCCTTGTTCAGGAAGCAGGGCTGCTGCAGGAGGCCTTCCTAAACACCTCGAATGTCTCACCCACCTGCAGCACCCACCATCCTCTCCAAACTGGTTTACCAACAGGAATGATGCACAGATGGGTCTTACAAAATCTGACCAGACTGAGGAGTGTTCGCTTCTTCCCTTCTTGCTGGGGTATCAGTGTGCTTCTAGTTAGCAATAAATCATTATCTTGGAGCTGCCCAATGCTGGTGTAGCTGCTTTGGCTTGAGAACAGCCAGGAGGGCACGTACAGCCTTGGCTCTACCTTTGGCATTTGCCATTTTGAGGGTGAGTGGATGCACAAGGAGCTTTCATCTCACTCTCTCGCACACACAACCAACACAGTGCTGGGGATGGGCAAGGGCAATTTGGCCACTGCCTTTCCAGAGGTGTGGAAGTGGTGGGGAGCTGCCTTTGGGATAGGACAAGAGGAACTCAAGTTGCCTCAGGGGAGGTTTAGATTGGACATGAGGAACAATTTCTTCCCCTGCAGGGCTGTCCAGGGCTGTCCCAGGCTGCCCAGGGCAGGGGTGGAGTCCCTGTGATCCCTGGAGGGGTTTCCAAGCCCCCCGTGGAGCTGTGGTGCCGAGGGCCAGGGGTCAGTGGTGGGGAACAGTTGGACTCAATGAGCTGAAAGGTCCCTTCCAACCCTCCAACAATCCTGTGATTCTATGAACAGCCCCACTGATCACAGCTTTGTGCCTTTCTCTGCCTGAACGTGGTTCTGCCCTAAATTAAATGCAAAAATAAAACCGAGGGCAAAAGCTGAATCACTCGCTTAATTTAGCAGTGAAATCATAAGCGAAGCACTACAGTACCTGGTGAAGGGTGCAGTGATTTCTAATTATGGATTATACAGCTAATCAGTACCAATCAACATTTTATGATCTTGACTTAATATTTAATATAATGTTAATTATAATTGCTTTTGCCTCAAACCGTGTCAAATACTGGGTGTGATTTCCACTCCCGGCGTGCCCCGCGGCTCTGGGTGGGCTCTGGGATGGGGGCTGCTGTAGGAGGGAGCATCTCCCCCCAGAATCCCACCCAGCAGCACCTCCCTGCTGGCCTTCCTGCTCAGGCTGCCTTGAGTTGTGATGCTAATTAAGTGGTGGTGAGTCTCAGTGTTATTAGAATGGAGTTTTTATCTCACATAAGTACCTTCCAGCTACAAACAGGGGAAGTTCATTTAATTAAAAATAATTTTAGAGTAAGTTAATGTGAGCACAGTTCAATTACTCTGAAATATGTTTAATTTTTTTTTATTATTAATTTTTTGTCCAAGTCTAACAAGAGGCTGCAGGAAAAAGACCCCAAACCCAAAGAACCCAGATGATGCATTCAGGCCATTTTTGTTTATTTAGACCCTCAACATTTGCCTGCTCTAACTCCCACCCCTTTACCCCCCCCAGAACTCTGGCCATGATGTTTGGAAGCTCTGACATCACAGAAGCTGGGAGATTTTGGGCAAAGAAGACATGTTATTTATTTATTTATTTACCATCCTTTTACGACCTAGAACAACGCAGAGCTCCTGCCATCCCCACTGACCATCTACTTTCTGATTTCCAGCATCCCTGGGAAAGCAAGCTCAGGAGGGGCACTGCTTGCTCTAAACGTGTCCAAACTTTGGCAACAAGGGATGCAGGAGAAACACATCCCCTCCAGAAATCCCTTCTGGCTCCTGTCCTTCCTCCGTCATGCTGGTTAAATCAGAAGCACTTTTGGAAATTCAGAGTCTCTGATTAAAGCAGAACAAGGGAAACTCAGCAATTTGTTTTATAGGAGACAGGGCCTGGGCACCAGAACTTTGTTTTTAAAAAGAGAGGCTGTTTTTCTTGCATATTAGTTATTCACAGCTTTTAATGGACTTGAAACTCATCTTCTGACAGGAAGCTCATTGGATATATAAAATTGAAGGTCTGCAAGAGTGCAATCCCTCAGCAGCCAAACCAACCCACCACTTGCCTCTCATTACAGAGAAAATTGATGCTGCTGAGTGAAACTCTCCTGTATCTTTGCAGAGCTCAGCCTGGGTTGCAGAATGTGGCTATGGGGAGATGCTGCCCTGAGCTCCACCTCTGACATACGCTCTCCTCTCCACTGTATTACAGTCAACCTTAAGGCTGGGCAGTGTCCTTGAAGCCTGTGCTTCACCTCTTTCCTAACAGGGCTGAGTGAAGAAGCTGAAATGAGTAATTCCTCCAATGAATTTCCCCCTTCTACCAGTGGGCGATCCTTCAGTGGATCCATTCTTCCCAATTATTTGCTCAATAGCTTTAGTAAATAAATGCAGATGGAAGGTGTTTTGCCATAATTATTTAATGGTCAAAATTTAACTCTTCTGGGAAGTACAACTGCACACCTAAGTTGTCTTGTTGCTTTCTTCCCCATCTCCCCTCACTAAGCAGATGTCTGGCATTGGCTGATGGGGGGAACCTGGCTCCAAGCTGGTGGCAGATGGTCCTCTGGGTTTGGTTTGTGGTTTGGTTTGTTTGGTTTTTTGTTTTGTTTTGGTTTGGTTTTTTTAAGGTTTTCTTGGTAGTTTGAGGCTTAGAAACTTCACTCAGGACTTGCTTTCAGAGCAGGGCCCAGGGCTGGGTGCTGACAGCATCCTCATTCTGCTCAGAGTGCATCTGCCAGTGACACGGTGGCCAAAATGCCACTGAGCAAATGCAGAAATGTGTAAGGATAGAGCAGCAGCATTCACCCTGCCCTTCCCAGGAATGTTTATACATCATCATCTGGGTTTTTTTCCAGCTCTGTTATCCAGTAAGAAAAATTTCTGATCTTAAGGGCCTTTTCAAAGTCCTTTTGCCAGCTCCAAGCTGATGTCCATGTGGGTAACAGCACCAGTCCTCAGCTCCACCTTGCACACACCACCTAAGACCCTCTTCACAGGGTTGGATATAATTTAAACTTTATTTTCAAAAATACATAAAATTAAAACCAGAGTGAATAGAGAATGTTTAATGAAATAATTAACAGTCAGGCAATTAATATCCTAAATGCTCTGTAAAAATACCAGAAGTACGCTGCTGGCCCAGGCACCCAATTTAACCAACCTGCATATTCCCCAAATCCATTTCCAGCTGGGCTTGGGCTCTGGTCCCTGACTTCATCTTGTTCCAGGGTCTCCCCTGGAGCTAGGCTGGGGGTCTCCTGTGGGAATTCCCTCCCCTTGCAATTAGTAATATATCAGCTTCTACTTAAAAAAACCCAGAGGCAGGCTGGATTTCTGTCAGTGTGCCTGCTCAGCCCAAACCTGCAATGAGGGGGAGAAGCCCAGAGGTGAAGAAGAGGGGTCAGAGGTTTCACCAGTGGGCAGTGAAGCTGCAGCGCAGTGTCAGCAGCTGGAGCTGGTAGTTTTGTCCCCCCAGCACTATCAGGGGCTGCACAGAGAAAGGCAGCTGTAGGGAGGAGAGGAAGGAGTCCTGGGGAGGGGGGACAAAAGGGGGCATGAGCACAAGAGCTCCATAAATCAGCCGTGATAGCCTCGGTAGCTGGGACGTGACATCCAAAGCCTCTGAGCTGCACCTCCTGATGTTCAGCACTGACCAAATCAAGCAGCTCTTGGAAACTTTAAATAAGAGCTTTTTGTCATCAAAGCACCTGAAAGAAAACCTAAACCAACCCTAGAAATAGTCCAGCACCTGCCCAGGCTGGTTCCTGCAGGGATAGACTCCCCCTGGGCAGCAGCCTGCAGCCCTTCCAGCTCTGGTGGGACAAAACCTTTCCCTCCAGCCCCAAACCTTTCACAGGGGTTTGCCCTCCAGCCCCCTGATTTGGCAAAACAAAGCTCAAGATAGGACACAAGGTCCTTAGAGCTAATAACTCATCCCATTGACTTTCAAATGCAATCTTGGGTTCGTTGTTTGGTTTGGTTTTTTTTTTCCCCAATATACATCCATCCTGTCGCATCCTCTTCTCACAGCACCCATTAACTGAAGTTTGTATTACCATAAAGGAAATTAATTCCCCCCACACACACATATGGAAACACCCCCTCATCAGAGTAACTTAACATCACTCACGTGTTAATGCAAAGTAATTATACTACCATAATACCTCTGGTACCACTACATCAGGGACTGAGAGGTAAAGTCCTTTCATCCATTAAGGATCTTATAACCTCTCATTACATATGTAGCTACATATGAAGTCCTATTCCCAGAAAAGGTTAATTAAAGCCCCTAATTCCAGTATGAGATGAGTGTGGTGGGGGGGGGTCAGGATTTCTCCCATGCACAGCCCCTAATAAAAATTAACCTCCCTGAAGGACTCAGAAGCCCAACATCCCCTTCTGAAAGGGGATATTTATCAAACCTCCACCCTCCATCCCTCTGCTTGTACAGCAGAGACCTAAAATACCTGTGTGTTGTTCAAGCCCTGGAGCCCACCACGGTGACATGTCACAGGAGGGGGGGGGTGGGGGTGGCATTTTTGCTCTCTTATGAGCAGTAATTCCCCGGCAGTGTAGGGAGAGAGGCTATTTTCTCCCTTAAGGACCATAAACTAAGAATATCCAAATCTGACCATCCCAGAAGTGAATTTTGAAGAGCAGATGGAGTACCTGTCCCACCAGAGTTTATCTGGGCATCTTTAAGGGGCTCACCTCTTTGCCAGGAATAGGCAATCAGCAGAAAGCGCTAACGAAGGGCAGATGAGCACAGCCGAGCATCTCTTTGAACGCATCGACCGACGTCGCTACGAGGAAGGTGGAGCGACCGTACCCAGTACACGGAAGCTGCTTCAGTGGGAAGGGTCCCACTTAATTTCTTTACGCAGCATGAGAAACTGAAAGGGAATGTTCTAATAAACGAGAGGCTTCAGAACTATCTACACCCACAGGCACGCTCCTGGATGTTATTTCATATAGAATAGCAGAGTCGGAGGAGACCACCAAGCTCCCCACGCGGTTCCTGCCAGTTTTCCTGCGTGCTGGTGGTGAGGGGAATGTGCAGCGCCTGCGATAAAGGCGGCGGTGCCGTATGCCATCAGTGCTACCTAAAAGCAAATGAAACTGGCATAAATAATTGTGCTGTAGAAAGCCTTTCTGTTGCACCTTGCCTATCACTGACAATTTACATATCTTAGGAAAACCTTTGTCAGCTTCTGTCATTTCTGCACTATTATGTGCCTTTCTGGATAATTACCAGTTAATGTGAAAAAGCAGATGGAAAAAACCTTGAAATTTCTGATAGAGAATCCTCAAACCTCTCCCCTTATCTGTGCACAGCAGCTTCCTGATTTCAAAAGAAGTTTGAAAACCTTTGTTAAAAATGTCCCTGATTCCCAGTTTGAATGAACCAAATGACATTCAGCTAAAATTATTCAGCTTTTTTCCACAATTAAATTCCATTATCGTGAACTGCCAAAGTAAAATGGAAGGTCTCTTAACTAATGTGTCGGTTGTTTGCTTGTATTTTTCGTGGTGTGTATTGTATAAAGCTGTGTGAAGTAGAAGGAGGATAAACAATAACTGTAATTTTGCATCAATGAGTGGAGCATTTTTAGACCCTTCATTATGGGAAGGTACTGGAGTTGGTGGGTTTTCTCTCTTCCTGCTTTTTTTTTTTTTTTTTAATTCCTTTTCCTGCAAAACCCCACTGAGACTGATTGGATATTGCACCAAACTTAAGGAGAGGGGACAGTTTGGTTTTTAGCACCAACAATGGTTTCTTTCTGCAGTCTCTGCGGACCTTGGGCACTCAGTAGCAGCCAAGCTCACGTGCTTTCTCCTCCCCAGCTAATGGAGAGGCAACATAGCAGCACATCGAACAGAATTTCCCTTAAAAAGGACTGTTCCCACAGCTGGGGAATTGTCCTCGTGTTTTCTCCGCTGGTTTTTCCGTCCTTCTTCTCAAGGATTTAAAATGAGGCTGCCCGGGAGAAAGGCAGCACAGTTTGCTCATGGGCAGGGTGGAGTAAAGCACCAGTAACCCCTCAAGCCATGGGGCAGCAGAACCCACTGTGCCACCCAGCTCTGGTGCCCATGGGGAAGTTATTTCTATGAGCTTCCATCAAAAAAACGAGGGAAACTTTTTGACCGCCGATGACAGGGATTCCTGGTGGAGTCTTCGGTACAAATAAAATGCATTTTACACCCTCAGTGTAAAAAACACTTTTCCTTCTCTCCAGGCTGAATCTCCCTCTTTTAGTTCAAAACCATGCCCCCTTATCCTGTTGCAGCAGACCCTGCTAAGAAGATTGTCCTCAACTTAAGAGAGAGCAAGGAGATGTCAACCTGGCAGGGCAGGGGCACTGGAGAGGGTAAGAGAGCTGGGACAACGAAGAGCCCCAAGGAGAGCTGTGCTCCTGCTGGGACTGGTCTCCCACAGTATGGTGGCACTGCACCAAGAGCACAGAAGACACATCCCTATGACCTACAGGTGGGTCTGTATTCACACCCCACTGCAGTGGGATCGCTCCTTTGCTATTATGAAAAGTAAACCACGTAATAGTCTAATGTGAACCCCATGTCTCTTCACTTGTTTAAACACTCCCCAGAGACATTAAAAAAAAAAACAAAAACCAATTAAAGGTAACTCCCTATTGGGCAATCTGAGCAAAAACTGTCCTGAAAGTGAACGTGCTTCCTATTTCAGTTTGTCCTCAACCTTGGGGTTACTCACCAGAGGCAGAGCTTTGCCCAGCTGAGGGTGTAAGAGCACACGTGCTGCCATGAAGAGAAACCATCTCCTTGGGAGAGTACAGAGAATGAAAGCAAAGATGTGTTGGTGAGAACCGTTATAATGGGAGATAAAGTAACTTGGTATCACGATGTTGTATCAGAAACCTCTACAGACAAAGGCCATATAGCTCTGGTTGTCCTGCTGGGTCATGTCGATGGTGCTTCTCTTCCTGACTGGCATTTAGTATCTACATCCCTAGAGAATGACATTTCAGATACTGATTAAAATCGTTGTCTTTTATGGTAGGGAAAGTTTGTTCTTCAAAGTAAACAAAAAAAAAAGGCAAAAAAAAGATTAAAAAAAAATGCTGTTGCAAGCAGTGATGAAAAACCAGATGAATAGAAACAACCAAAAAAGGTTTTAATTCCATTATTTTCAATTAGCTCTTTAATTTGATTTAAGTCATTTGCACTTGTTGCTTGTTTTACATGTCTTATTGTCCAGCATTTTATTTCACACATCTAACAGTATTAAATCAAACTGTTTTCTACTCTTTGCCTTCTTTTGAAGCCTCTTGAAAGTCTAACGCAGACTTAAAAAAACCCAGATATTAAAAGCAAACTTTCATCTCTCTGCAGGTTATTTGTAATCAGACCTTTCTCATCAAGGGCTCGTTTCATATGTGTTTGGGATCTGGGAATTATTAAAACCACCAATCCATCTTGTTAAAAATATTGCCCAGGCTTCAGGGTTTTGGATCTTCAGCATCACTCTTGGATTCATCAGCTGGCATAGGAGCCTGGCTGCTCCTGGTTGTAGGTACTGACATATAGTAATGATGCAATAGGTCTACACAGGCTTTTATTTACCTGGGATCGTACCTCAAGTTGCAAACTCCTGTTTATTTGCTGCTTGGTCCCAAATGGTTGGCGACTCATGCTGAGGGCTGGGATAGAAAATAATCTGTTATTCAAGGGCCTTCCCCATTGCAAATTAACAAATCTTGCTGTGGATTTTGGAGAAACTAATCACAGTTCCACAGCTGAGATGCTTTCTCAACTGGAAGGGAATTAGCACACTGTGCCCAGGAACAGCTTTATAAATCTATAGTTTGCATCTCAGCAGCTTCTTTGGTAAAAGAAAGTTAGCTCTGATGCCAGTTACCACTTAGGCCTTGTTTTTTTTCCTCAGCTCTTCCTTTGCCATTCAATTTTGCCACCTTCTTTCCCAGCGTATCCTACTCGCTTTTCTTGGCCACACCTTTATGATCTTGTTGGTATTTGAATATTCTCACCTACTCCCCACAGTGACGTGGCTTTTTTTCAGAGGTGATGTTGCTTTATTGAGATTTTGACCGATTAATGCCTTCCTTGATCCTCTGATCCTTACAGTAACCCCAAGCCTCATCTCTTAGCCTCTCATCATCCCTTTTTTTTTTTTACCAGTTCCAATTTCCACATCAATGTGCTCAAAAAAGCATGAAAAAGTTCACCCTCCCATTTTCAGCTTCTATGCAGTTTTGTGTCATTTTACCTGTAGCACAAAGCAGACCTGACAAGAAGTGTTGCCTGTGGCCTCAAATAGCTGTCACACCTTTTCTTTGCTGTGATGTTGCCCGTTCACCATCCTGAGCATCACAACCTGCCTACTGATCTGGCCAGGTCCCTTATCTGCCCACCACTGGTGGGTTGGGGACAGTGAAGCATCAGCCCAGAGCAGGAAGGGAAGCTCACTGAGCCCAGCGGCTTGGCTGAGCTCTCCACCAAACAGAGCAGTACTTTGTCACCTTGAGCTATTTTGTGTCCTAAATTCACACCTAAAGTAACAACTGAGGATCATGATAAATGACTCGGGAGTTTTCCTAAGTGGGGAAAAAAAAAAAAAAAAAAAAAGACATGGGAGGGAAAAGAAACCACATTTTACAATGGCTGAACTTGGAAGTTTCTGCTAGATGCTGATGGCAGAAGCTGCTACACTCATTTCCTACTACCCCAGGCACTGGTGCATTGGTGTGCCTGGTCTTCAGCCCTATGGGATGCTGGCTGGGACCAGTTTCTGCATTTGCAGCAGCAGTTTGCCTGAGATGGTTCTTTTTCTTCCTGTCCCCACAGTGGCATGTGGTTTAGAGGGTAAAAAAGCAATGTATGTAGGACTCATTCAGAAGGGAAGTCTTGTCTTTTCAAGCTCAGTTGTTCCTTGCAAACCATGCATCTGGATTTTTGCACCAGCACTTGAAAAGCTCAGAGGTGCAGATGCTCGCTGTTTGATCATCGTTTTTCACACATCTAAGTGAAAACACACATTTTGTAGGTTGTAGAAAGGAAGGTCCTTCCAGGAACATGCATGTAGGGAAGTTAAGCAAAGCTGAGAATTGCTGAAAGAACATTTGTCCTTGCAAGCACCTGCTACCTGAGTAACACATGCTGAGGTTTACCTCCAATAACCATCGATAAGAAAGTTTTTACTCTGAGTGAGGACAGGAGCCTGACCTTTAGGAGGAAGCAGCAGCAAGAGGCCCCTCTGCCATGGCTGTTTTAAAAATGTTCAGTCATGTGAGATGGAGTTAAAACATCAGCTTTAACAAACCTGATTTGCCTCATCATTGCAATTTTTGGTTTGAATCTTCTGCTCCCAAATGTGATCCAACCGAAAGAGCCTCCACGTGCTGCTCCCATGTTACATTCATTTGTGCACCTAAATATGCCCAACATACTCTCTAGCTCAAGCACACTAATGAGACTCTTAAAAAGATGATGTTAAAACACCCCAGCCTCATCATAGTCTTCCTTTTAGCTTAGGGATGGTGTAAACGTAGGGCTGGAGTAACTCCAAGAGTTTTGAAGTCCTGCAGAGAGATATGGTAATTTAAATAAATTATTAACTAGATAGACATCAGGATGCCACAGTCTCTGCACCTGCTGATTCAAGCCAAACAAGCCGTAGTCTGATGGATCCCAGTTCCCTAATAAGCTCTTGCTCCTGGTTTGTGTTTAGAACCTATCCTGTGACAACCAGCTCTCAGCTGCAGAGCACAGCCCCAGGGAAATAAACAACCTGAGCCTGAAGCAACTAGATATTACCAGAATGACCAAAACATTGGTCTCGCAGAGTATACAGTATTTTTGAATCTACAATTTGATGATAAAAATCTCTTTGCCAGTAGCTTCTGCTTACCTTTTCTCTCTGTTATCCAGTGTAAAATTCCACGCTCTTCAGACACCTCGACAACCAGCATCTGCAAGTCAGGCCATTTTCAGAGTCCTTCCAGGCCCTCAGCAATGCCTGTGGGGCTGGGGGATGCTGCAGTTCCCAGATTATTATGCCAGTCTTTACCAACTGAATAAATAAATAAATAAAAGAAAACTGACATCAATTTGCACGCAAACACAAATGAAGACAGACTGTGCAGTCTTGTTAGTCTTCAGCACAGGCTGATTCTGCTTTTCTTCTCTGGGAAACCTCAGCAGCTTCATGATGTTCCTGCAGAGGTTGTCCCTCACTGCTTGCCAGGACATTAGCACGACCGTGAGGATGGATTTTGAAAGCACCCTGTGGGAGGAAAGCACTAACAGGAGCATCTGCAGGAACTGGGCCACTTTGTGTCTCATCAACTTTTACCAAAATACCCACAAAAGTATTTCAATACTTTGTCTTTACCAGTTTGACACATCAATACTGCAAGGTAGAGTGAACAAAAGCGCAGCCCCCGGACAAGCGTGGCAAATAGGAAAGTTTCTGTGGAGTGTTTAAAATGGTTCCATTTTCAATGCTGCAGATTTAAATCTAATTATCTGTCAAGAAGGTGGAAGCGCAGCGGAGATGCGGTCGTGCTGCCCTGCTCGCATCTGGCTGCGAAACTGGAATGGGTCTGGAGAAGGTCAGGCAGAGTGTTTTACTTTGATGGAAATATCCAAAAATTCAAACGTGTCCCCCTTCCCCAAGATTAAGCTCACTGGGATCAGGCAGAGTAGGTCCATTTCTCCTCTTACGCCTCTCTTAGGAGGAGGTGTCCCACCCAGAGAGATGTCCCCAGTGGGTGGACATCCTGCTGCACCACTCCTGCACAAAGGAGAAACCTTTCAAAGCAGTGAGGCCTTTATCTCAAAGGCAGCACTCCCTCTTTGATCTCCCAATGAATCAGCCAGCTTCGCTCTCCTCCACGCCTCCTTCAGCAGCACCTCTCCCAAGAGGAAAAAGCTGAAGAGATGCAAGACTCAGGTGTTTTAAGAAACGCTTTCCCCAGAGCTGGGTATTTTACATGGTGAGAAGAAACCCTCACGTGCCTACCTCCAGACTTTTTAATTCTCCCAGAACATGCAATTGAATCTTTTTTTTAGTTTTTGTTTATTTTTTTTCCCCCATGTTTTGCAACAGCAGAAGCCACCACGCTGCTGCAGAGGACAGCAAAACTATGTCCTGTCACAGCGGGGTCACCAGAGTTAATTCCACCACTAGCAACGTGTAGATGTTACCTTCTCCCAAGACATCCCGGGTCCTTCTGTTTCATTACTGCTCCAGCCATTAAAACTGTGGCCTGTTGTTTGATGAACCAGGAATCCATACATCCTGCAATTTTCCTTCCTTCATCCTCTTTCCCTGTGTTTATATGTCATATTCAGTAAAGTCTCTCTTTTATTGAACATCTGTTTGGTACAAAGCAAGCTTATTCAAACTCGGCAGGAAAGCACCTTTACTCCAAAATAAATTAAAACAATGTATGTGCCTCTGGCCAATAGATCATTGGATGGGAGTCATGAATGTACATTTGTGGATATTTGATGGGAAGTTTATCATTTAAACGATGAAAATACAGTACTTCAACATATGGATCATTCAGAGCTACTCTCTTTCCTTTCCAGTTGAAGAATCATTGTGCATTTAGAGGAATTAGACAAAATTAAGAATTTAAACTGGGCTGCTAGCAAAAGCTATTATCAAGGAGTGGAAATGGAAAAGCAAGATGCAGGCTGCCTTTGAGATGTACACGGATGAAACCCGTTTAGTTTTAGGTGGTGCAAACAATGAGCAAAGTGATGTAAGAAACAAGCAAAGAGGCCGTTAAAAAGAGAGGGAAAGAATTAAAATAGAAATTAAAGTCCAGAGAACCCCTCTGCAAGGTGACTGCAGTGAGTCGGGGTCTTTGTATTTTGTCTTCTCTGCTGTTTTATTCTGATTATCAAGATGGATCCAACTGGCCTCTTTGGTGATCTGGAGCAGACCGTTGCCATAGCTCCAGAGCTCTAATTTTATTTTATTTTTAATCTTTTTGTTTGTTTGTTTTTTGGGGTTTTTTTTCATGTCCCCTCCCCCCCTTCACAAACTGTCTGTGATCATTTTCATAATGAGAGAGATGTTTTCTGCTCTGGAGAGGTGTGCTAGCAGGGGAGTCCTTCCACTGCTCTCAAAAGCAAATCCTAATTCCTGAGGCAATTTAACAGCAGAAAACTCTCAGCACAATTCTCAGGAAATAAACACAAGTATGTTAAGCTCCAAAAAGTGAGTAATCAAGGAATTCAAGATCACACTGCTGTTTGATTTCCAGTTATTAAGACACCTTTTGGTATCTGACAGTGTGAAAGAGATCAGACCAGGTCATACCACTATCAGCATCAGGATATTGTAACATAAAACATACACTACAATAGGAGTTTTAAAGCAGATAGAACTAAAACTTCCCTGAGACTTAAAGATACTCTCTGGCCTGAATTTTTGCACTGCCCACACTTGACAGACACTGAATCTAGACCAGCTGAAACCCTTCAATAGAATGCACTCTCTTCTCTGAGTTTGTTCCCTAAAATTTCTCACCAAAAAAACTGTAAGGTGAGATTTCTGAACTACGGTTTGCATTTAAAATGTAAATTATTACCTTGTGTTCCTTTACTTTGTCTGCAAAAGAAGAGTATGTATAGTAAGGACAAATATATATCTATAAGTATAAATTAAACTGGTACCACGGAAAGAGAAGTAATGGTAAAATGGGTTCATAAAATCTGCTTCAGGAACAGAGCTGCTCTGTTTCTGACAGAAAACAACATTGGAGACAGAGTGGAAAATACAGGTTCTATTGCATTTCTCACCCTGATGTGCATTCTAAAAGACAGTAAGCCAAGTAAGATGTTTGCCTTTTTTTTTTTTTTATATACAAGTCCTTCAGCCCAGTCACCCCCTCCATAACTTTTCCTCCCCAGCAGGCTGGGGTGCCAATGGGTGTGAGGAGATGGGTCTGGGGACCCAGCACCTCTATCCTGCTCCCAGGCTGCAGTTTCAATGATTCCCATCATGGTTTTGCAGTGAAATAAGAGTTTTAACCAGCAAAGAGCTGCAATCTCAGGCCACGTTTCATTGATACTCCACCACAAATTCATGTTTGTTCCTCAAAATCAACTCTGCTGCGGCTGGGACTGTAGAAAAACCAGACATGTTGGGTTTATTGTCAGAGGCATGCAAAAGCTCCTACCAGGCTTTTAAAGAAGACCTTGTCTGATAGTGATCTCTGCTGTAATCACTTGCCTGAGAGCAATCACACCTCTGTGGGGCAGACACTTAACGATCTAGTATATCGTAATTAAGTTTGGCCATGTTTACACTGCTTGATGATGATGCATAAAGATTAATTTACCTTTCCAGCCCAAGCAACAGCAAGAACGTGCTGTCACAGTACCCCATTAAAACTGGAAATAGCAATAAAGTCTCCAATTCTATCATACTGCCTTAAGTCTATCAGAATTCACCCTTTTATTCACCGTTACTTTATCGGTTTATCATCTACTGGTGTAGTAGCCATTATCACAAGTCTTTCTATGTATGTTTTTAAGTATGATGATTGCATCTTCTATGGAGAAACAAGCCCTGAGAACACCCCATTTACAGTTTGCCAATTTAAGGAGACCAAAGAATGTGAAAAGATTCCTTTTGACTAAAAAAAATAAATAAAATCTTGCAGAGGCAACTAAAATTGGGCTCCTCTGACTGTCATTGGAGCTTAAAATTAAACAAGCCCAAGCTCTTCAGTGTGACCCTGATGAAATGAAGTGCAATCAGGATGAAGCCAGAGAAATGAATATACAGGTTGATCTTTACACTGTGATTTTTCTCAAAATATTGATTAGAGATCTGAATATTAATTAAAGGTGTTGGCCCTGTTTCAGCAGAAGACTGAAATTCCTGACTACCTTTTGAGCACATTAATTTTCTTCTTCAATTTAGAAGGTTTGCAGTTTGCATGTTGTGGACGGGTCGTTTGATCCACCAAGGAAAGTTGACGGTCGCATCTGCTGTCGGGGGCTCCTGGAGGAAGCGCCGTTCCAGGTGAGTCCTTCAGCCTGGAACAACAGAAAAATTCACCTTGACGGAATGACATTGCTGGAAAGAACTTATTTACCTTTGAATTTTCTGAAAAGTGAAAGAAAATGCTCCTGGCAGAGGCTGTCTCTTCCTTCCCCACTTTTAGGGTCTTGAGATCTTTTAGTTTCTGGTCTGGGGACATCTCAGCAGTGTCTAGCAGGGCTTAGCTTGGGAGCCCTAGAAGCCAGGGAAGGATGGAGGCAGAGGATCTTTTTCACCACCTCAACAGGAGTAGGACTTGCCCCCTAAGGCATTGCCTGAGGCACCTTCAAAATACCTTGGGGTAAAGGGCTACTGCCAAGGCCAGTACTGCGGTCCGGTGCATCCAAGTGATGACCATACCCAGGATCCATGGACACCACAGCTCTGCCAAACCTTCGGAAGGTTTCATCCTTCTACATTCGACAGAAAAGACAGAATCATTTGAGAAAGGAGCAGATGAGGCAGTTATCTTCCCCTCAACCTCTATTATTTCCTTGTACGAAAAACGGGAGTTGCATTCAAGGTGTTTCCATGGGACTGGGGATGTAATTAGACATCCTATTTATTGAGCATGCACATTGGCCAATTAATTATTTTTAGTGGGCTGCTCCCACAGCCACCCCTTTTTAGCCCGGGGATGGCAGCAGGAGATTTCAGAGCCAGTCAAGTTATTTAACAAGAAAACTTCCTAACAAACAGCCTGTGTTTCCACGCACATTATCCTTGGTGGTTTATAGGGTCATAAGCAGCAGTACACGGGCAATAAACTTCCTGACCATTTGTCACAGGTTTTATGAGCCAGCGACACCGAGCGCTCGGTTGGCTTAGGTGTCCCTGTGGGGTGCACCCAGCCAGGGCCAGTGGCTCTGCAGAGTCATGAGCATCACTTACCCCAGCACAGGCAGCACCTGGCACCTCACCCCAAACTGGAAACCATGAAAGACACCTCTTTTTATCCAGTTCATGCTGTTTTCCCCCAGGAAAGGCAGAGTCTTGGTTAGTCATGGAGTGCAAGAGGCACCCAGGACTTGGGGGCCACAGGATGGAAACCTGCCTGATCTCCCACAGCATCACTGAATAAATATTGGTGGGATCATCCCAGCATTTCTCATCTTGCACCCATCTGCAAGGGGTGGGCGATGGTTTGGCAGCAAGTCCCCGCACGGTGATTATAGCTGGGACCTGCCATTATCTAGTAAGCGGGGCAATGGAGGAAATATAAAATGCCATCCATGGTAGACACAGTGAGGAAATAAATCCAAGGCAAAACAGTAAATCTCCAAGGAGTTACAGAAATCCAGATAAATACCCTGGTGGAGGTGCATTTATTGTGGAACACTACAAGGTTTTTCTCTTATCTCTAACTTTATAGTTCTGTGCAGATGCAGAAGTCCTTGGATAGGGCACATATTTGAAAATACTATAAATTTCACCTCCTATTTATTTCAGATTCATTGGCACTCTCTGTCTTTACTATCTCCTGGTATTTTATGCCTCAGTACTCGGAGAAAAAATGCTTTGTTTGCACTAGATCGAATATGAAAACTCTCTCTGACATTTAAACTTTAGTATCAGTTTGCCTACAGTGTTAATATCACTGAAACTGCTTATATGGATTAAATTGCCTACAGTATATAATGCCAAAATATGAACATAGCACATTTACTGATTCGAGCCCCTGAAAGAATTATTACCATTAAAATATTTAAGGTCACCTTTACAAATGCAATAAATCAGGAGGATGCCAAGCAGAGAGCATTTAAAGCTCCCGGACTGGAGTAGCCCACTGGGAAAATGATAGTTGATTTGTTGTCACATGGAGAGCGAGGTTTGGGAACAACCTTGGGGGTCACACCCCTCCGGGTGTGCAGGACCAAGGGGACGTGGCCACTCTGCAAGGTGGTTCTCACCCAAATTCTGCTGCCGTTGCACAAACTCTCGGCACAGTTCCACCAGCTCCGAAGGTCCTGCAGGAGGAAAGAGCAGCAAAGCTTCATTTTGTTGTCACTAAAGTCAGGTGCAGCAGCTCCGTGTGCCCTCAGGAAGCAGAACTGATGAGTAAGAAGATGCCATTTCCGTGCAGTCACTTCTCTGCGCAGAGCAGCCTATTCATGCTATGGGTCCAGTTCTGCAAAAACCCTTATTGAGGTCAACACAATTTCCTGATAATTGAAGTCAGTGGAAAGTTTTGCTTCAGTGAGAACTGGCAAATCAAACCTATCAGGCGATTCTTAAAAAAAAAAAAAAATCATCCTTTATTATGCTTTCATCTTAAATATTAGGATTCAGCAAATTTCCTGAGAACAACCACTGTGTAAAACTTTAATCTTTTGAGAATGGATTGGGACTGTAATTGCAGAACCCAACACCCTCTTCCCGCACCACATTCCCTGCTCTTGGAGTGTCAGCATTTACTGGTGCAGTATAAATGGGGGATCAATTTGCATTTGGTTATTGCTCCTACTTTTCACTTGTTTCCAGGTGACTGTTTTTAGTATTTAGCACAACACCTGTATCTACAGCAGCCCACTGCAATTTACAGCACGAGGAGACAGGCTAATGCTCATCATCCTTTCCTGAAGCAGACTCGTGTGCTTCAAGATACAACTTTCTTTTTAAACTCCACACAAGCAATTAAACGTACTAATTGATCCCTGCCTCATCTATAAAAAGCTTGCCAGTGTCAGTCGGTGGGAGGTGTCTCAGAGCTTTTGAAACCAGTGGTCAGTGCTTATTTAACCAGCTCTGCAAGCAGAGGAGGTTAATATATAGGAGGACCTAAAAAAAACCTGCTGGAGTTTTTGAAGAAAGGCTACATATATGTATAAATATATATACATAAAACATCATTCCTTACTTGTGCTGGTTGGCAGCTTCACGATGCCTTCAGCAGAGCACAGCAGTCCATCCACGTTGCTGGCTGTCCTGGTGTTCCTGCTCCACTGGACAGGCAATCCCTTTTTTCTTCCTGCTGCTGAGAACATCTGTAGTGGGGGCAATTAAACTAACAGTGCTTATTAAGGAGGAGCACTCCCATTAGCAAGCAGGTATTTCCTGGCCACCTTGCTACTGCAGCTCCACAAGCAGAGGTGCTGGAGGCTGGTGCCACAGACCTTTTCCATGTTGGACTGTAATGCTACATGGGATCCCCCCCATTATTGCCAGTAAAATAGTCTTAAAATTCATATTTTTGGGGAGAGATGGGGAATAGGCAACTCACCTTTACTGCACTGGAGATTTCTTTCCAACCTCCAATGCTTGGCTCCCTGTCTCTGAGGGATACAACTAGTGGTTGGTGGCACCTTCCCTGTAGTGCCATCTCCTCCTGCTAACCTGACAGAAGGACAGATAAATCACAGTGAAGTGGGATGGTTTTCCCAAAGGGTATTTCAGAAGAAGCTGAGATTTTTTTGCACTGGCTATCAGGAGGCACCTTACACCTGATTTACTAGTTATAAAATATTCTTCAGTGATGACAACTTGGCTTTTCCTCCCAAAACTGGGGACTTCATTTAGGTTCATAATCCGTTTTCTCCAAGAGACTGACTGTTGAGAGCGCTGCGCATAGCCCTTTCCCATTGACCACGAGCAGAAACTCAGACTGCACGTAGGGAAACTCAACAACCTTTGTGCTCATTTTGCCAGTTTTCTCATAGAAAGAGCCAGAATTTCTTAAACCCTAAAGAAACACAAGCCAACAATGAGCAGCTCCCAAGCTTCAGCAGATGCTTTGCAGCAGGAAGAGGAGCAGAGTCTGACCAAGCCTTTGTGTCTCTGGACTTTTGACTGCTCTATCCATTAGATTTAACAGTTGGCTAACACGTTTGATAATTGAGCGTGTTAATATTTTGCAGGAGTGACTGACAAGCAGATTGTTGTCAAATCAAGGATCCATCAGGCTGAGGATATTGAAGTTGGCAAAGCCCAGTAATTTACAGCTTTCTCTTTCCGCTTCTCATAATTTACGTTCCAGCCACTGAAGGGAAACCTGCATCCGAAGAAAATTGATGGACTTATCACCCAGACATGACACTCCTGAAAGTCCCGATTGCTATTTTATACACATGTTGCAAAGAGGAATAATCAAGAGGAACTTGGAAACTCCTCGTTTTGGGGGAACCCTGGTGAAGCTGCACCGCACTCCTGTACTTTGCTGGTGTACACCGAATAGTTTCCATTCAACATTTTCTCTAAGCTTGTGACCTAATGATATGCAAAAGTAGTTTCTTTTCAAATGACATAATGCATACCTGTAATCATCACACTGTTGAAAAAAATCCTCATTTCCTTCTTAAGAAAATCAAGATTTGTTTGTATATATGGGAAAAAACCCAAACCAGTGGACTGCTAGATAAAAACTGTGATTACTGGGACCTAACAAGAATCTACTGAAGCAAGGCAGGGAGTGATGTTTTCCAACTGAGTAAAGTTCATTTTTAAAGGCATTATGTTTCCACTGTTTTTTAGAAATCTCTGTGCCCAATTTCATCTTTATTACCTGTAGATTTATCCGAGTTTGGGGTAGAAACTGATCTCAAGCTCCAAAGTGAAACTTGGCGTTGACACCAAGGAAAGAACTGAAGCTGGTGGAAATGCAGCCAGGCTCTACTCAAAGCTTCTGTCAGCTGCTCGGAGAGAGGCTCAGGCAGCTGAGGGGTCTGTGATTTATTATTGTTATTATAATATATTATCCGATAAATTATCAGTGATTTCTTGGGACTTTTCTGCCCCATGACATAGGATAGAAAGATCTTCTCAGAGGAGAAGGATTCTTCCTGCCCAAGCAGTCAGCAGAAATAATAAAGCAAAAAACTCATTTTGCTGGACAGGCAGAATCACTCCCAGCCTGACCTTACAATCACATAGGCACAGTATATTATAAAAACAAAAGGGTGAGTTTGGGAATAATGTGAATACTCTTGGAAATAATAGATACTTAACCCTTATTTCACCCAATTACCCTTATTTCAAGCAATTAACATTTTTCTGTGTTGATCTAGACCAAGAGCCAAACTGAATCTAGCTGACCTCAGACTTACAGTTCTGCACATTTAAAACGTATTTTTAATAAACTCTACCCCACTTTTTTTTTTTTCAAGCTTCAAAAGGATAAAAAATATTTATATAAAAAAAAAACAACACATTTTTAGAGAGCAACTGAGGTGAACCTGCTTCAAAAGCATGATAAGCTTCTAATCAAATACCACAGCTCTGAGAAATCCATTAACGGTTCGTATCTAAGACTCATCCTTCAACGCTTTGCCCTATAATGTACATTGTTGTCAATTTTTGTCTTATTTACCCCCTGCTAATAGCTGGGCTCAATTCCAAGAAACTTAAGACAATTGTGGAGAGATGCAATCTAACATTTTTCAAGTTGACAGCCAATAGTTCTGAGCATTTAATTCCCGAGACGGAAGAATCTCCAAATCCTGCTTTTGTAATTCACCCAGGAAAACACATCAGAGCCAAACTGCGTCTGTGCAGCCTGAGTAAAAAATGTTATTGTTTGATCCAAGTTGTATCTTTCTTGGCAGATTTGTAGGGATTGATCCTGGCTGATGCTGGTGTTTTAATACGAAGCTGAGTGCTCCACAGTTCTTGACAAATTAGCATCCCTATTGTAACCATAGGCATTCTGTCCTCAGCAGTGTAGCTTGGGTAGAAGTTCATTTAATTTACCCCTTGTTAAAGTTTAAACAGCTATGCCCAATTCCACCAGACTTGGCATGTGTGACATGACTGATGACTCTGCTAAACTTTGAGTCAAAAGCTTCGATTTTGAAATGCATCATCTTTATGTATTCGCCCCGAGCAGAAGTGCACAGTGATAAGTAAATAAATAAAATTATTCCATTCGCTCAGGTTTGAAATTTAAGCAGCTAAACACAACTCCAGTAGTTGTACAATATTTATGCATGAATGTGATAAGGGGTTTACACCCAAGGCAGAAAGCACGAGGGTCAAGGGCACTGGGGATCTTCCTCCTCCTTTTAAGGAGAGGACTCCAACGCAATAGCCCCGGAACGTTTGCTGAGCTTCTCCATGCCACGGTGCAAAGCACCTGCCTCGGGGCTGAGCTTCAGCCAGCGTGGACCAGGGTGGGTTTGCCTGAACCTCACACAATCCTTCTGCTCACCTTACTTTTCTCCTTGTCTTTCCAGGTCTCTTGTAGATCTCGGGCCACCCATTCTGATTCAATATGTTTTAAACAGAATTATTCATCTCTCTTCCCGAGCCCGATCAGACATACGAGCACCTAACCGTTGTGGAAAAGAGCACCACGCGCTCTGCCTTTTGATCCTGTAGCTTGTATTTATGTAATACTGACTTTATATCCAATTGCAAATCTTCCTCCGTGTAAGCCTCCAGGCTATGCTTAAGTCTCAGATTTTTTTTTTTTTCCTGCATGATACAGTTAATACGTGGCCTTCTCTGTTCATCCATTCAGCAAACCATTAACATCTTCTATCTTCACAGAACCCCTATGGACTTCCAGAAGCCACCCAGGCCAGTCTCCTGCTTGCAGCAGGTCCAGCCAGAGCAGGTTGCTGAGGAACTGGGTCCAGTCAAGCTCTTATACATTTGTCCAAACCACCCTACATGTGTGGGAAGAGCAGCTGGATTCTTCTTTAAATAATTCTGTAGAATTTTCTTTTCTTGGAACAGCTATAGAAAAAAATGACACGTCAGTTTTAGGATGTGAAGGCGATTAGTACATTCCTCAGCATTTTCTTCAACAATCCCAATTTCACACCTTTATTTCATCCTGTATCGAACCGTGGCTTCCTGCAGCACTAGCAGAGACCTGTCCCAGGCCATAGATAGAGCACCCTGAAAATGAACCACTTTGCAAGTGAGTCATTAACCGCTGATGTAGGTTTTATCTAAACCCTGTGCTCCTGGGACACATCGTATCAGCAGTTGGAGACTTTGATTAGCATTTTTCTTATTTCAGTATCATGGGCTGTATTCATTTTGCATGCTTTACTCCTTGTACCATTTAGTATCTAGAGAGATTGGAAGGTTTGTGGTTGTTTTGTTGGTTGGTTTGGTTTTTTTTCCTGTTTTTATGCAGGTCCATGCTTGTCTGAAACATCTGTGCAGTGTTGTTATCCTGTTTGCAAACAAAGAGGTTTAGTGTCTCCTGGAGAAGCATCAAACTCCAGCTTCCATTCCTATCGTACGGTAAAAATAAAATGTTTTGAAAATTTACCTAAACGAGGGAAAGATTTTAATAATGAAATATTCAGGAGCCTACAAAACCATTTTGCTTTGACTGGAAACAAATGTTTTGCTTTGCCTTATAATGAAAGCAAACCTTTGGTCTGGGGGAAAAGAAAATCAGGATAGATCTTTTCTAGAGCAGAATGTGTTTATCTGTGAGAAACTCACCCTTGGTCCTGCCTTTTGCAGGAGACTGTCTTCAACAGCTACCAGCTCTTGCTGACTGCACAGTCTGGAAAGGGGTGAACAAAAATTATATATTGTTGAAAACTCGCCAGCTGCATGCCAAGCCCACCTCTGGGACTTCCTTCCTTTGATGAAAAATAAATATTTACGGTTAATAATTTACAGTTGAATAATTCTTTTGAACAGCAGTGCTACTGTACAGTGTGAAAAAACTCCAAGAAAATAACTGGTTCATTTTTTAACTTCAAAGTTTGATGGATATACACTAAGTCCAAGATAAAGTACATTTAGGCCAGAAGGTTTGAAAGGTGATCTGTGATCCTAGCATAGTTCTCCATCATCAGTTAAAAAAAAACCACTTGGCAAGGTATTCAGTACCTACTGGTCTGGTCCTTTCCAGATAACTGCTTTTATGGGGCTGATCCAGTTCCTAGTAAAATCATAAGGGAAATTGGAGCTGCCTTACTGCGATTTTTGCGTGTGAAGTAGGAGAGAAAGGGCTGAAAGCTTAAACTGGTGCAAATCAGCATCGTCTGTTGAAGTCAGCATTTGGAGACTGTTTCTGGGTATTTGGGGTTTATCAAATAAACTCTTCATTTCCGTGAGAAATGCCAGAGACGAATGAAAATAAATCTGGTTTCTGCTGAAAGCCAGTATTTGTCAAAATCATCCTTAAAAAGCAGTATTGCAAGGTGCAAAGATACTTAAGTATATGCCTTGGCTTACATTACACCACAGAACATAAAAAGCAATCCAATTGATATTAATATCTTGATTTAACCAAATATACTGCTGAAAGAGTGGTTAAATTTGCCCTTCAGCTCTAGGTATGTTGGCATAAAAATCAAGAAGATTAACTTCTCTATAAACATCTCATTTAAGATCTTAAAATCCTTAATAAATCCAACAGAGCTGAATAGCTTTCTGTGGTTTTCAGTATATTACGAGCCAAAAGAGCCAATATAATGAATCCTGAGCTAACTGGGCTGAGTGAATTGCAAGGGATGCCCCATAGCATAGGTGATCAACAGTGTAAAAGACTTTCTGCCACCCCTGTGAGATGGGTCAAGGGATCAGGTGCCAGAGAAGAACTGCAACTTCTACTATTTTTCCCTGAAGTGTGTGTATGAAGTGGTTTGCTTTATGGTTTTGGGTGATCATGGCATGTTCGTGGTGGCTGGGCACCTGTTCCCATTAATCAACCTTTGGTCCTATCAGGTCTTTACTAAAACAGGCTTTCTCTCAAGGAAAACAAATGCTAAACTTGTAACTATTTCCTGCTGTTACAGGCAGGCTCCCTTCTCCTTATCCCACAGTAGCGTATTCTCATAGCAGAATCATCATTAAATGGAGCTCAAAGATGAATCAGAAAGAAAAGGTCAAATTTTACTTCCTGGAGATTTGGAAGACGTATATTTCTTACCATTGGGTTAAATGATCAAGATTTTATACAGGTGGTTTCTGAACAGCGTTTATGCATCTCTGAAAGGTCACCAGACTCACAGCTTGCTGGGTCTATAGATTGATTGTGAAATAACTGCCAGTTTAAAGAATTTATAGAGCTCCTGACCAAGAAGAGAATCAGGTTGAGGGTGGTTAAATATGGCTGTAGGGAACCATCAACGCAGTTAGATCTAACACAATAACTGACCAAAGGGATGGAGCTCCTGCTTTTCACCTCACTCCCCTCCCAGCAGCACAGATTTCGTGTTTCTCCATTGGACACTGGAGAGTCTAGCACCCCAAAGACAAGGTCTGTCATCCCAAAGACAATGTCCAGACCTAGCTCTTATTACCATGGCCAAAGGCTCCTTAATTAATTACATTTATTAAATACTTGCCCTATAATGTGAAAACAACACGATGGCAACACATTATCTAGGATGAGAATAGAAAGTGGTCTTGGACCACCTCCATTTTCCCGACTCATAAATGTTGCAAGCCCGTGGCTTGATCCCATGGCAAGCCAGGAACACGGATGAGCATGCCTTGGGGACTCATCATCACATCAGTCACACCACAGCGTTGCTCCCAGTCTGTACTGGGTACAAAAAGATCAAGACTCACCACCAACAATGCCCTGGCAGTAGACTAACCACATTTAAATGTTATTTTTCAGCTAAAGGAATGAAAGGAGATGGCAAACCACTGATTTAAGTCAACGTGTCACACACAGTGGTGCTTCTCCAGGATGTAGCTGGTGTCAAACAGCTTTGCTGTTGAACACACAGCTGAGAATTTGGTCCACAGCACTCATGGCTTAGGTTTCTTTACGCCCATCCCTACGTGCTGGTCATTCAACCCCTTGAGGTTTTGCATTAGTTCTCCCCCACCGCCCACCCCCCAGGTTCAAGCAACTGGATTTTGACCACATATAAACTAATTTAAAATGAATATTCAGATTAGTATCTATTGCTCACATGTGCATACATACATGCGTGGGCAGAAAACATCTAATATAAGGGTGTGTGGACTGGAGAGAAAAGATGCTTGGAAAATACACGTAGAGTTCAACGCTCTCTTGAACAGAAAAAACCCCAGAAATTTCCTGAAACAACACATCTGAAATACCCTTACAGATGTTTCTCTGCATTGAAAAAATAAAAACCAAAACAAAAAACCCCAACAAACTGAAAAACCAAACGTCCCCTGAGCTAAAATGAAAATTGATTTTGAAAAAAAGCTGAAGGATATGAGTGGATCATCATAATTGGATCAACATGCTCCAAAAGCTTCAGGCTACTTCAACTTCATTTCTTAGCTGACAGCTTTCTTTTGGAATTCTTCAAACCAAACACAAATGGTTTGATTGCAATATGTGAAACATTTGACCATCATATCCTTGACAGTCAGGGCGCTGCAGGGGAGATTTGATAACTGTTGTCAAATTCATAACAGCCAGTCTAATCCAAAGAACCAACAGAAAAACACAGGAGCTGCTTCAACAAAACCAGAGACGATATTAATGTAAAATGACACCGTTTACAGAGAAAACAGGGAAAAAGGTCTTTTCCAAACAGTGCTGCAACCACATGAACAGATCTTATTGGTTCTTAAATGCTAAATACAAATTAGAGGTGTTAAAAATCCACTTGGTTTCTCACTCAAGAGTCATGTGATAAATTAAAGCAGCAACAACAGCAAGTCACTCAAACTGAGCACGCGCTAATTTACGGCCAGTACTGTCCGGGTGGATTAGAGGTCGATTTTTTCTCCCCCCAGAAAGGGGTGTTTCAGGGTATATGTTGGGGCAACGGGCAAACTTAGACAGCTAAATACATTTTCTGGTATTAAATGGATGATAAAGACGTGAAAACCATGTAAAAAAAAAGTAATAGAATAAAATCTAATGGTAGCTTCTCTGTTTATTTTGATGACTTCTCTGTTTATTTTGATGACTTCTCTGTTTATTTTGATGACAGACTAAAGTGAATACTGTAGCACTACCTGGCAGAGAAGAATTGAAGGCTATCGTGGCTAAACTAATTACTGGATGTTGATATTCTATTAAACATCTAGGAAGAGGAGTTTTAATAAGCACATGCTTTCTAAAGTTGAAGCTTCAAGATCTTTATCAAAATTTTACAGAGGATTGCATTCACAGCCCTGAAAACAGCATTTTTTGGAGAAAACGGCCTCAACTCTGACTGAGGGCAAGGAAGGGCTGCAACTCAGGAGCTGGTTCTTCAGCAAGTATAAATTCATTTTCAAAGCAACCCCCTTTTTGCTGACAGATCTCCATCAGAGCCTGCTATAGGGAAGGTGACAACCATTCAACAAATCTCTCTCTGCAGGGAGGTTTCCAACACTTGACTTGACCAACACTGAGCTTCTGCAAGGCACGGGATTAATCTCACGCTTCAGTGCAATGACTGTACTCCCAGGCAGTCCTCATTCACCTTGCCCCCTTTTCTCTTTGGCCATACCCACAATCAACATATTTAGCTCAGGAGTTTTCCCCTTACACAATTACTGCTCATCAGCTGGTATAGTTTGGGGTGGGTTGTGTCCATCTCCCTCCCTCTCCTTTTATCTGTTTCTCTCTGAAAACTAAGGAAGCAAAAGGGATAAAGTTTAATGACCATTCTCAGATCAGTGTCCTGTAAAATTAGGGAAACATCTGGAAGTTATTTTTGCTTCAGAATAATTTCTAACTGACTAAATGGTCTCATCTGTGGTGCTGTGGAGGCTTATTGGTGATGGAGAGCTAGCAGTAGTCACCCCTCCTACCTGAAATACACCACAAATCAGATTCCAAGGGTTTTTCTAACTCCTTAAATCCTCTGGATTTTTTTTTTTTTTTTTTTTGTGTCCTGACATTTAGGAAAAGCCTTCATTAAACAGCTATAAAACTAAATTAAGAGAAAGCAATAACATCTGATTAGAACCAAGAAGAAAAAAAGAAATAAAATCAATAGCTCAGCATGAACAACTAAATACGAGAAAAATATTCCAGACAGTTCCAAAAGAGGAGTTTTAGCATAAAAAGTCTTAGCTCATGGGAAAGGCGATGTTATCCGAGCTGGAATTTGGTTTGAACAACTGGGATTAATAAACCTGCATTCTTTAATCCCTTCTCTAGCAATAACTGCCAAGCATTTTTCCTTTCTAGCACTAAACCGTGCTGTGGTAGAATGCTGCAAACGTTACCCGCTTGGCTTCTCCGCACCCTGCTTTGGCTGCACGGCACCGGTGAGGAAAGGAGACATTTCTCATCAGCGTTTTGCAGGTGCCCTTGCCCTGCAGACCTGCCTGGATGGGCTCCTCTGCTGCCACCAGCAGCACGCACCTGCAGGGATCCAGCATCGTAGCAGGGCTGTCAAAACGTAACTACAATGAAATTTTGACATTCCCAGGGAATTTCAGCCAAGAACATGACGGAGGATGAAGGATGGTAAGGAAACGGGGCTATAAAAATTGAATTTCTTGAAGGCTGTCTATATTTTATTTAAAAGTGTGCAGCCAAAAATTTGTGACTGCATTGTTAGGTATTTAGGAATCTGATGGGTAACACTGAGAAATCATTTTATCTGGGGAATAAAAAGAGATTTGTGGGAGAAGCTGATTTTTTTTTTTTTTTTTCCTATACCACTGAGCCACAAGACTGGAAAGCTGCACATACAGCTTCTAGTTGAGTATTTTCATAAACCATCTTCACCTACTCTCCTGGATGTCCCCCCCCCTTTGAAAAACTTATGCTTTTAGCAAGATCCTCTCTTCTCTTTGTTGGATTCCTTTACTCTTTGCTTAAGTTACCATGGAATCAAAATAACACTTACTGGCTTGTCTGCACGTGTTGGAAATCTGTTTGATGGCCATTGCAGGAGACATGTTTTCAGGTGCAATAAGGTGGGAACTTCTGCCAGGATATATGGGGACCATAAATTTACTCTGCTGCAGCATTTATTCTTACCAGATGGCACTAGACAGGATGATGTTGTGTTTCTGCTCTGGAAAGAAACTCTCTTCCTAAGCAAATGTGATGGCTGTGTGAAAAGCCCCAGTTTAGACCATGTGCAGAACACATGGCCATGGCATCTGAAAATGGTTAGTGTTTGAGGGCACCTTGTCCTATCAGACTTCAGGGAGCACATGACTGGGACTGCCCTGTGGAAACATAGATGGATTTAGTGATAAATGGAGACCAGCAAAGGGAACCTGGAGGAAACCTGAAACTTCAGGAGGAGAAGAGATGAAAAGCAGAGGTGTTTTTCCATTGGAATGCCCCAAGAAAAGAGCTATAACTCAGTGAGCTTGGCTTGCTGGTGATAATGAAGCTGTCTGAACAACAAAATGGTACATTCTGGTAGACCCAGCCTACTGTAGGCTTTGGCTGGTAGATGAGGAAGCCTATTTGCATTTCAAAGCTGGCCTATATTTTGCTGATAGAGAGTAACTAATGCAACATGCATATGTATTCGTTGCTCAGAGGTAACAAGATCAGATCAAGATATGCTGTTCCAACGATGACTTTAGCTATGTTGGGTGGTTTTCCCCCAGTTAAGATCTTAAGATGTCCCAGTGTCCAGCGAGGTGTGACATTACCTGCTGCTGGAGCTGTGTAAGGTAGCAGCAAGGATGGCTGCTGGGTACCAACACTTTCATCTACAAGTCTAGAAGCAGGAAGATTCCCACCGCCCCAAAGCCCAACTTAGGAGGGCTGTTCTCTCAGCAATGGCACAGATGGAGGATTATTTACCTGTAACAATTTACCACTTGCATTCTGATGAAAATTAATGAATTTGATTACAAACTTTGCTATGAAATTAATTACACTAAATCCCAGGTATTAAATGTAGACCTTGAGAGTCTATTATTAAAAAGCTGTGAGATATCTCTATTTTTGTGGCCTAACAAAGCCACATCACTATCTATATCTCTCCTAGATTCAGTTAGTTTTCCTCCTACTCAACATGTAAAATTGATTTTGTTGCATTGGGAAATGCATAACAAAAAATGATGCTTATCTTAGGTTGGTTATATGGCCATGATAAAACTTAATTGGTCACCAAAAATTAGTATTCAATACACATAACACTCTGTACGAGGGGAAAAAAGGCTGCTAAGACATCTACCAAAACGTACATTTGGAAATACTATTCTAGAAAGACAGTTCACAGCTTCTAAGTTTCTATTCTAGAAAGACAATTCACCAAGTTTACTAAGGTGAGGTCAGGTATCACGGGACCCTGAGCAAACATCGAGCAGAGATCTAAAGAAAGGACTTTTATTTTTTTGCTTAACCTGTTTGTACCACCTCAGAAAGGGCACTTTATTTCAGATTTAGGCTCTGACACGTGTGGCACAGGCTCCTCCTCCCTTCTGTTCCCCAACCCTCAGAAGCAATGCAGTCTCTGCAGTTCCTCGCTCCGTGTACATAGAATATCAAGAAGAGAAACCCATCAGGATAAAAGGAGAGAAATGAATGCAAGTAAAATAATTCCTCTGGAATATGAACATACCTGCTCTGATTTGGATATAAGGTTTAAATATTGCTTTAGTTTTGAAAACAAAAAAGCCCACATCTTAGGATTTTAGGAACTAAAAATCAGACATCAGCCAGGGAGGGAGGAATCGAAGTGCACCCCAGTCACACAGCCCTTAGGGGAAATTATTAAGATGGATATCAATGACAGGTCACTCCAATCATACTTAAGACAGTATGCTAAAACTATTTTGTATTGGGAGTGGGAGCACCCTATGCATTTAAATAACAAATAAGATTTTGAATCCAGGGAAACTGAAGATCTCCGGAGAAAGCTGTGGTGGCTCCAGAGGTGGTCTCAGCAGCCACTCTGGGAGTCTGTTTATCCCTAAGTGCTGGTATTTTACTTTAAAGTCAGGGGAAATTAGAAACAACACACCTCAAGGTGTGGCGGGGGGGAATAAAACTGCAACTCCTGGACCCCATCTCTATTTTCTCTTTCTTAAACTGAGAAATGAATTATTCTTCCTTATCGCTCTCGCTCATGTGCACTGTGCCCAGCTCTTCCATCCTACCCCACCATCAGCAGGAGCATTCAAACAGGGAGACATCAGGGGTTCATTTCACTGCAGGAAGGACCTTACTCCTGAAGGAAGAAGTACCTGAGGGTGTTAAAGCAGTGCAGCAGAAGCTAAGACACCTGCATCTGTCAGCTAGGAAGGCTGGGGGAGCTGGAAGCTTTTACCCAACTGGGAATAGTTGAAAGAGTTGATGCATCCGAATAAATTTGCCTATAGGAGCAACCATGAATAAATTGGTCTGAATTCAAACGTGTGCCAATCTTCGTGAGACTAACGAGGCAGTTGTGGTTGATAGTCGCCCCTCATCACTAACCCAAGACCCTCTGGCTGAATTTCAGCAATGAATTCAGTGCTGGACTTTAAATGCTTTTATTTGAAGTCACAGGATCAGAATCCAGCTCATTGTTGCCCTTCAGTAGCAGCTTTCTGCTGCTTGACAACTTGAGTTCTATTTATTAACCTTTCACAATTACTAATTTTGCACGCTTGTGGCAGCAGAGCTGGCATTATGACGATGCTTTTAGGGTATTAAACAAAGTTTATCCAAAGCCTGGTCTAATTTCTGAACTTGTCCTTTTAAAAATTAATATAAGAAAACATTATTTAATAAGTATTACTTAATACAAAGCAAACAAGTTAATCCTTTCACCTCGAACCTGACTTTCATACACAATCATAAGTATCTATTTTGCCACTTAAATTCTGTCACCCCCGTTGCTGATCTGTGAACCATGCAGCAAAGGATGGCTGAGAATTGAAATGACCCAGCCTGAGGGAGAGAAGATAACTGGTCCATGAGCACTGTATACACACATGCACGGGTGTATATATATAGATATATATATTCAGAAAAACACTCCATCAAAAAAACAAAACACAAAGCCACATATAAAGCAACCA
>JANIJG010012032.1:0-19917 GCA_024611175.1 Megaceryle torquata | reverse complement strand
ACTGCCCGAATAGCCCCACGAGACAATCCCCGCACAAGTTCCAAAACTACAAACAGAGGCAACAACAACCCCCACCCCCCCCCCAAAAACAACCCCACCCCGCCCGAAACAAACAGAAACACACCACCACTGACAAGCTGAATTTTGAAGGCTCCTGCAGTACCACATGGCAAAGTACGTAATAATTCTGTTGAACTTAATTTATTTTTTCGATATTCTGCCATCTTACCAGGGGCAAAACTCCTACAAACATATCTTTCACCAAAGTAAATTGTTAAGGAAAGGATAGTAAGAGATTTTTTGCCAGGCAAGATTCTGACCATATCATGTTGGCCTCACAGGAATTTACTGTAATCACAGTGAAAGGAATGAAGTTTGTAGGAATTCACTTGCCACAGGATTTAATGTAATGCAACAACAGCCAATGTTCAAAAGAATGCCTAACAGGCAACAGAGAGGAGAAAGGCAGTGTCGGGTACTCCATGTACCCATCTACCTTTCAGCTGTCAGTCTATCCTCATTCTTGTGCTTTCATTGTATCCAGACATTTTCCTTGGAAAATGACAATTGCAAAGGAGCTCATAAAGAGTTCCTGGTAGCAGTAATCAGGCTTACACTGAAGATGTAATCAGTCACCAAAGCATACAAACCACTAGGTCTCAGTCACTCAAGGCAGCAAAACATTTTCAGCTTAAAATAGCTTTGTATTCAAAATGGCTTTTTAGAGAAAGATTGTTCACAGTGTTCATATTTCAGGCTAAAAAAAAAAAAAAAAAGATAAGTATATAAGAACAGTTCAGTTTTTGTGACTTAATTTTAATTTAAAATTTTCTGCTACTATAATTTTTATATGCCATAGAAAGTTTTCTTTCAGACCCTTTTAATGGATAGGTGTTTCAAAATGAAAACAAAAACAAAAGTAGTGGAAATGTTATTGAATATCCCTGTCAAGTGTACTTCAAACTCTATTTCATACTATTGGGAGGAAAAAGAATCTGCTTGTGATTATAAAATGTTCCTGTTCTTTATATCATCATCTTGCAGTGATTTTGGAAATACAGAAAAATAGCAATAAATCCCCTAAAACAGTTAAAATATCCAAACTGTTGTCCAGCACTGACCTTATCTGTATTTTGACCAGTATGTCTGGGGGGTTTATGCTTGTGTTTGTTTCCCTGATACAAACACCTACTGTTCTAAATCAATTCCTGTCTCCAAATTTTTCTCTCTCAATTAACATGTCATGTACACCTCAGCTCCCATGACAGTGACCCACAGATGAACTGCAGCATTCCAGCAAAACTCTTCTCCTATTTTGCTTTGTTTATTTTTTAACATCCCATAGCCACAAAAATCATTTTTCACATGCCAAAACCCTTACAAATGTACTTGATAAACTACCTACATATCAGATATATAGGGATGTTACATATACCAGTTATAAAAGCTTTGTCAGATCTCTCCACAAAACATGTATTCATCCTCCTTCCTCTTTTAAAAAATATATTTAAAAAATAATATACATATTCCTCCATTGTACTTGTGTATTGCTAAATAATAAAGCAGAATTATTGACAATAACAGAAGCAATTCCAAGATCAGTTTAATAAATAAGTCAGGCTAAAAGCAGCATGCTTAGAAATACTTTCCATACATTACTGAATAAAACATGCTGTAAGTGAAATTTTCATATATTATGTGAACTAAAAGTGGGGGTTTTCTACAATAGTAGTTCTTATATAAAGATGTTTCCTTTGTGACAGCATTCCCTAGCTTAAAGGAAAAGAACATTATGCAATATCTCTTGCAGCATGTAAGCACCTCCGTTTGTGGTCTCAGAGTTTGTCAGCACCAAGGGAAATCTTTATTGCCTGGTACCTGCACCACTTCAATGTAGTTCTTGTTTAAATAATGAGAAAAAATCGTGACATGAAATCCAAGGGAAACTTTACATCTTGTGTAACAACTCCTCCTGTCACCACTACAACATGAATCTTTACTTAACTCTGTTTCAACATGAACTTTAGGAAGGAATGTCAACTGAGTAGAGCAGGCAATGTTACAGTAAAACCAGTTGTATATAAAAAAATCTAGGTTTTGGGGTGTGGTTTTTTTCAGAATAAGAATTTTATATTCTTTCTGTTGTTTGTAGCACAGCATTTCTTTCAATATCATAGTGTTAATGATCTACAGGACAGGAGAGGGTAAATTCATCCCTGGAGCATCACTAAGGAGCACTCTGAACTTTAACTTCAGGTTTTCTGACAGACTAGCTGGTAGGAAAACACATATTACTATTGATTTCTTCATCAAAATCAAGATAATATACTTATTCCTGGTATATAAATCTGTATTTCAGATAGTCTGGTGGGGAAATTTAAAAATAAGGCCTTAATTACTTTCCCCAGTAGAGCTGCTGTGTTAATTCAGGACACCACACCCCTGTATTTGTACAGATGGCCCTGGTGATCAGATTTGCCATGTGAAATCTCTACAGGGAAGCTGGGGAAAGGCAGAACTCCTAGGATATGTGCTGTCTGCTAGTATCACACTTTGAAATCCTCAACAAACCCTGATTTATACACCAACAACTGTTTTCCTATCCAATTTGACAGTTTTCTACTCCAGTAAGCATGTAAAATGGATGTAGCCAAATTTCCATATTGGGTAGAGAAAAAATAATTATAGTTTAGAAATAAAACAAGCAAGAGGAGTCAGAGCTGTTGGGATCATAAAGAGTTTCACAGGGGGTAAATTTCTGATAAATTTGCATTGTAGGAATGGAATGTGAAAGCCTAGTTTTAATGGATAGTCCAGTTTAGGGCATATTTATATAATAAACACACATAATAAATTATCTTGAAGACAGGCAGTTGTCATTTTTCATTGTTTTACTCCTCAAACAGGAGGCAAAGTTTGAATCAAACCAGCATCTTATGTGAATATTTCAGTTAACACTGTCAATAAGTGGATGCAACTTTTTAGTTTTTCTTTAAAGGTCCAGATAAACCTTGCAGGAAAGATGAGCATATATAGGAAGTTTCAGTCCATTTGCTCAGAGAAAACCTACACTAACTTGTTGTTCTAATTGCAGCATTACAAATAGCTGGAGAAAGTCACTCTTTCAGTCATATATTAAGTTAAGCATTTTAAACAAACTCCAGGAGAAAAACTGCTATAAAATTTCAGTATTTTTCAGCAGCTTGACAAATAGATGCTGGCAACTGCAGGGAAAACAGAAAGTAATAAGTAAATCATCAAGCCAGTCCTGAAATAAATTAAAATACAGCCAAGGATAGCTCCTCACCTCCCTCTTTAAACAGATCAAAATATAGTCTGCAGCATACACTTTGTGCTTTTAACAAATAAGGTTTTTCAAATTTTCTGTAGGCTTTGAAGCCACAATTAATTTAAATAATAAAGCTCTTAAAGTATGATTTTTAGGTTTAGGGTTTCTCCAGCCAGACTGACAATAGTGAGGCCCACTGCTGCTGAAGTAAATATTTCACAGCTGTCTCCTGCAAGAGTCTTTGGTACAAGGACCAGAAGCCAACACTCAAACTGAAGGACTTATTTATTAGGATGAAAAGTGAAGCTCCTGCTTATGTTCTTATCCCATAAACTCTTCATTTCTGGCCTCACCAGTGACCCAGCTTGAACAGGGAAAGGAAAGGGTTCCTCTGCTGTAATTGTTGCCCATCAAATGCAAATCACCAATATAGGCTAATTATTGTGGAGCAGCTGCTTTCTGAATGAAAAACATCATGGCTCTTGTGCTGCATGTTGAACTCAGAGCTACTGGGTGCAGAGTACTACTCAGTTCTTTTAAATGACTTACATATTTTTTTGAGTCCCTCTCTATTCTGCAGTTCAATTGAAATAGAAGCTAGATAAGAATAAAAGAGTTAACTCACCAATTCTGGGTAGACTCATATTCCTAAAAGTGCCAAGGAGCACTTAGGTTTAAAACAGGAAGCTTGTCATGGGGCTACTAAGGTGTAAAGTCAGCACTTCTAATCATCACTGAAGTCCTAGGTCCCAAGGACAGAACTCCAAACCTCATCCCACTACATTTTTCCTGATTATACTGTGTTGAAACACAGCCTACACTTAGCAGGACAGGAACAGTATGCTCTCTTATGAATGTTCTGTTACTGTTTGTTATTACTTTTAATTAAAACAAAAAGCAGAGTTATATGATTTATATATATAGAAAGATAATACTTTCTTCCTTCATGGGGTTTGAAACACGGAAAAATAGAACACATTTTGTAGTTACTAATAGTATTTCTGCTTAGTGACTGTGCTGTTACCTTTGCTATTCTCTGTGTTCTGGTAAGTGCAATGATGACAAGACTTTCATCCTGCAGGTTGGTCAGAAAATCTAATAAGCCATTTTGGCAGACAGGCTGGATTGAAGCAGTGAGATCTCTTTGTTTCTTGGAATCACGTTTGAGTTTTATTGTCTGTATTGTCTATAGATCCTATCTGGATCCACGAAGTCACTGTCTGCATTAAAGAAAGTATTTTTATCTCCCTGGTATTTATTGATTTATTTGTTCTTCTCCCCACAGTAAATGCTTGAGTTGAGAGTTCGTGACTGGCAAATAATGCATATCTGAATGATAAAAGCATCAGCTATCAGGAATGGCACAAAAAACTTTCTTTTGTAAACCATAACTTTGTTATTTATGGAAATCAGTGATTAGTTCATTCCCCACTGGTTCTGGAATAATTTCTTGGGTCTTTGTAACAGCTTCTAAAAGCCAGTAGGCTACTGGATGACATGACCTGTTTCTAGGAATTCAACAAATTATCTGTGTCACTGAGAGTTGTCAGACACAGTCTTCAACATCAGTCTAGGAGAATGCCTGTAGTCACCTCTAATTAAATTAATCTTTTTGATTACTTTTATCAAAAGTCTTGTGAATGGTACATTTTTAATGCCTTGTAACCTGATGAGGACAGATGTGTATGCTTCTTATTTGAAAGGGTACATCAGACAGATCCATGTCTATTTTTGGATATAGTGGCTGAATTAAAGAAAACAAGTTTGTTCTTTCATTAAATGAACCAATGTATTAGAATACAGAAAATGAAAGCTTTTGTTGGCATATGCTATTTGAAATCAAAAGCAGTTTCCAGACGCAAATTCAAAAAAGACTGCATTTTCACTAGTCTGATTTTACTTTCTACCTGTGACTCTCTAATAAAAAAACCCCACCAAACAAATGAAAAAAAAAAAACCACCCCACACTTATCTCGGGCAGGAAATCAGATCAGTTCACCATTCTGTTTCCACTGTGATCCATTCCAGATCACTTGTATACCACCATTTTGCAAAAACTTCCACATTAAATTTGACTCACCCACTAACTTCACAGGTACTATTCACAATATATTAAATTAAGCATAAACATATGCCTTTGTAAACATGACCTCATGAATTTTTTACCTACCAAGAGACCATCTCCATTTTTCATTTGACAACTAGTGAAGATTTTAGCTCATTACCAAAAATCTTTCTCCAACTCCATAAAACAACCACAAAAACATCGTTATCTTCTTCCCACTGTAAACCTGCAAAAGCATTAAAGTCTAACAAGTTTTGTTAAAGTGCTTTTTAAATTCAAACTCTCATTTCTTGATCAAATTTACCATTCAGTTTTAAGAAATGGAATATTAAAATTCTTCTAAACTACTAAATTACTGAAAGTACTTGAAATAAACTTTGCTATATTTCTTTACTCTTGCATTCCTTTCTTGTTTATTTAAATGAGACTACAGCACACTACGTGGAAAAGGTAGTTCCAAGAAAATGGGAAAACAAAAGTTGTAAAGAAATAGTGAACCAATCTTAATTATTAGGGACTGGGAATTAATAACTGAATATTTTATCTACTATCTCACGCTGTCACTTATTTATCACATTGTCCTAAAGATTCAATGATTCTTTTCATCACCATTGAACAGACTTTTGTCTCAAAGAGCTTCTGCGTAAAAAGACACGTCCTCTAGAGTTTCAAGGATACCTTTTGCTACTGATAGAGTAATCACAGGTGTGCTGCCTCTTAAATATATACATCCTTATGTATTTTACTTAACTTTAATTGGTTCTTCAATCTGCTTGTTTAAATTCCATACTGACCTATGCTTCTATTTGGAAAAACAACCCAAAACAAAACACAGAAGATTTTTTCTGAATCTGGGCATCTTCCTAGGTAGGAGATGATTGATAAAAGGACTCTAGGATTAGGCCACAACAGCTCACCTCTACTCATGGAGCTGTGCATGGATTCCTGACAGAAACAGCATTCCTTCACACGAAAGCATGAAGCTTCCACAATTCCTCTCTCTTTACAAGTTTTTCAAGAAAGAAAACAGCAGAAGTCAAAGCTAAAGAAAGTCATGGGCAGAAATGGAGACCAGTACATACTGCATTTAATGCAACTATTTTTTGACAAATACATATACTACCACAAGCAAGTTGCGCTTGTACTGAATAGGTCTTTTCTGACAATATAAACAAATTTTGGCCTGTATCTTCATCAATTTCACTTCTTTTTCTAACCTGCGTGAAGTGTTGCCAAATTTTTTCCTCATCCTTGCCTGTTCTCACTCATGTTACTCCTGGTTAATAGTAGTGGCTCACCTTTTTCTGCTCCCCGAGTTTGATGAGATAAAAAGACTTAAACAAGGGAAAAAGAGACGCCCTAAGAAACCTGACTTCCCTGAGTGGTAAAGGCAGATTACAGTCTTTACTTAAATTAGAAAATTAAACAGAAACTAATGCATGTCAAAGATCAAACAGAGAAGGATTAATCTGCTGCTGCAATTACTACCATCAGGGACTTATTCAGACGATATTTTCCAAATACAATTTGACATCTAATAAAAATTACAGCTAAACCAACAGAAACTAATTTCTGTTTTTCACAGGTGTCTATCAGGTTATAAACACACCTAACTTACTGGTTGTAGTAAATGCGTAACGGAAGGATATAGTTTAATATGAGCCATAGACCTTCCAAATCACCTGTGAAAATAAACTGAATGGAGTATTTCTGTCTGTCAGTAACAGTCCTGAAACATTTTGTGGCTATTGAAAAATTAGATTTTTAGTGTAGTTTGACCAAAGTTGTAGGGGTATTTTTTTAACTTCCCTTATGATCTAGATTTGAATGGTCTTATCATAGAAACATTTCTCCCAGACAGTTTAAGAGCAGATCTACTGACTCATTCCACTGACCTAAATAGTATTGCTTAGGACCAAAAATAATTTTCTCTTCATTTATTGAGATCTTATCTTTATGCACCATTACAGAAAAGTGGTCTTGTCAGTTGTTCTTCAGTTGTTTGGGTTTTTTTTTTTTTCATTTTTCATTTAAATAAACTATTGAGTTTATTTCAATACCAAGGCAGTGCTCAGAGATTTAAAAAAAATATTAGGAGAATTTCTGATATAATTTCAGATTGACATATACACAGTACAATAATGCACAGAAGCATCAAAAAGAAGAGTGGACTTCAGACAGCAAAAAATATTGTAATTGCAGAGTATAGTTAAATACAAATGCACAATTTAAGTCAAAAAGCCACATTTTCACTTTAGCACACCCAGCCATTCCTTATTAATTACTGAACTGCCTCTCCTGCATCAATAGCCCATTCTGAGTTTAGTAATAATAAAAGATCTCTAGCACTAAAATAATAGCATAGTATAACCTTTATATAAGATTTATGGTGTTTCAAATACTGTAATATTTTATATAAAAGGCAAAAAGCTAATGCACACCAAGTATGCAGGAAATAAAGTCTAACAGATACAACAAGTGGGTACTTTTGATTTTTATGATATGGTCTGCCGTCTTCACAGAAATATATGAGCCACTTGAGTTAAAACAAAATAGACTACATCTGATCTGCTGATAGGAAAGCTGGACAAAAACTGATGTAACAAATACTGAAAAAGGTCAGAGTTGTAACACAGGAAAGTCCTCTTAGTTGTTTGAAACAACACTGGACACACTCAAAGTGTAGGAAAATACTAGAATCACACAGGCTAGAAACTTTTGCTCTCAGTAGAAACATGGCATAGAAGGTTTCAGCACAGCATGATCATTCTCTTGTAATTGCTGAATTTAATCTAAATAACTCCCAAAAGAAAACATCTTCCCTTGGAAACTTTCATATGCTTTCATATTTTCCTATTGCTTAAACATCATGTATTTTTCTTTTCTAAAACAGTAAACTGTGCATATACTTTATTAAAGTTTTCAGTGCTATGAAAAAAAAATTGCCTATTAAAGAGAATATTTTTTCCTGTATGCAACTAGATTTTCTTTTTCTGAAGGAGAAAGATGCATAAACAAAAGTTGTGAAGTTAGTCTCTCAACATACTTGACTAGTCAATATAGGGCCACGTCTTGCCTAAGGAAACACCAATATTGATTAAAAGCAATAGAAATCCGAGGACAAACTTTACATTTCTTATCAAATGCTCCTGCATTTTAGAAGCAAACTATTACATCCTGCATTGGCAGAATAGAAATAATGAAGCATATCTCCACTAGACCCCTAGTGACATATACCACCAGCCCGTCACAGCACCCATCATGGGCTCCTAGAGGATACCAGAGCTGCTGGGGGATGATGAATCTAAGCTCTCAGAGCAAGGGCTAGCAGCAGCCACTGAGACAGGATGCTGTATTCTATATAAGTCCAGGCCTGCAGCCCCAAACAAACCTCATATATTGGGAAACTCCTGGAAACAGACTTACAGAAAGGATTTTCATTTTTCTGTAATCTGAGCAAGAAGATTAGAACTGTTAAAATTCAGGAAAAAGACTGTTAAAAAAAAAATATAGAAAAAGATTCCATGGATATAAACAGTTAAATTGTAATTGTTGCAAGAAACCCAACAAAACAAAACAGTATAATGGTGAAACACCATCTTAATATCATCAAAAATACTAATACAAACCTCCATGGCTGCAATAGCTGCTACTATTCCCTCTTCCTCTCCCTTCTCTTTTCTTTTATACTCTTGCCCTTGAGAGCAGGAAATCTGCTAATACACAGTGTAACCCTATTTCTATTTTGACATAATTTTTCACCTTAAAGCATGACTTCAACGTATTTCAACTGATTTCAGCTGTGCTACAAAATCAACAATACCAACATTAAGAACAACCTTGCTGTAAACAAAGATCTATGATTGGATCAACCAGATCAGTACAAAAGATCCATTGTTACTCTACTGGCACAATAACTTAATAGTAAGGGGTGCTTATCTTTTCATTGAGGCTGAAATTCATTCTTGTTTAGACTAGTGTCTAAACTTGGCACATTGTGCATAGGCTATGGAAATTCCTTTTGAGCTCTATGAAAGATTTAGTGCTTTAGAGGGTTGTAGGCAATTCATAAGCCTCTGAAATTCGCCAGAAACTTCAGATGCACACTGTGGCACCAGTTCTGAGACTCATTGAGTTACTGCTATGCAGCAGAATATTAGAAACCTCTCAGCCAAGGAAGAAATGGCTTAACACAGCAGAAAAGATGTGGATGAGACATTATAGTGGGATTTTTTTTTTTTTGTGGCAAAACACAGTAAAATCAGTTTGGGGAACCTAAGGCATGGTCAAAGAAACTTTGCTACCATGTGATTCAGAGTATTAATTTTATATAATTTCAAAGTGTTCTAATTTGTTCAAACCATTTTGACAGGCTTAGTTGTGTATTGCTTGATTTTATCCAATTCTAGTGATGTATATGACACTTTATTGTAAGCCTTTCCTATTCATACGGTGTTGCAGAGCATCAGACATGTATTAATGACTTTAGAAATGTGTCCAAAAGAAGTGAAATTTCAACAACAGAAGTTTGTTATTGTCTCACTGTAAGCAGCTTTTTTTCCTTTTTTTTAAATATTTATTTTTTAAGGAAACACACAGAAAAGAGGAAATAGAAACTAATTTAAGCAAAACAATCACCTAAAATTCAAATATAGAAAATAAAATTGCTTCTGAAATAATTGTCCTAAAGATAGCATAATGAAATAATGGAGGGGGAAAAGGCATCTCTATAATGACAATAATCAAAGGAATAAGTGTTGTAGAAATAATTACCTCACAGCCCACTAAGGACTACTGAGAAACATGCTACAGACATGTAACACAGCACACTTTTAAACACCCCTACTGTCCTGTGAGGGGAGAAGGCAGAAGGCTGTTCAACTACCCAAGAAGTGTGGGAAACAACTTACTAATAACAGTAGGTTATTAACTGTATGTGTACATAAACTAGATATTGTCTGTGCTCTCACAAAACAAAAATAAATAGAGCAGTCATAAACAAATACCCATCAGGTAATCATAGAGCATTTTTCATCTGAGTGTTACGCGCACTAAGAAGGAAACAATATCTGACTTCAGTTGCAACTCTAAATGATCTTTTAGAAGCACTGGGTTTTGGATATATTTCCCTAAAATATTTATCTTAGAAATGAAATCAGTTTCAGTATCTGCCAGAAACGCTTAATAAGCTGCAAGATAGGAAAATATAGTATTAAAATAGCAAAAGTTTTTATTTCTTACAGTTACTATTTTTTTTCAAATCTAATTGGGACCAACTGGCTTCATTGCTTCATATAAACTTAGCAATATATATTCAGAAAAAGGAATAAAAATGAACAGATGTTTCTCCTTAAAGAAGTCAGACGAAGATTTTTCTTACACAATAAATCAACTGCTAGTGCATTTCCAGGACACTGCTCCAGGCTAACTGTTTAGGTATGGCTTAAAAACCTGGTTTACCTCTGTATGTATCCAAAACTGGTAAAGTAGATTAAACTGTAGATGAACAGCGAACACTGAAGGGGGAATGAAAAGAGCCATGGGTAAGTTGAAAATCTGAAAAATGAGAAAGAAAATATACATTAGAGATGTAATTCTAAAGTTGTGACAAAGTACTCTCTCGGGAGCAAAAAGCACCACACAAGACAATTGCTTGTTTTAATACTACCATAATGTAAATGTTGCACAGCATACCAATTATATATTTCTACTATATGTGCTACAGAGAATGAGACTGAGTTGATGCAAAAGTGACTTCCTCAGTCATACTGAACAGTAAAAAAATCAAGGAAAGAGCTCAGAATTCCTGAATTTAGATGTTTATTCTGTGTACTATTCAGAACAGATAGCTACATATCCTTGATGTGAAGGGTTCATTTATAGGGGAGAATTATCACAGAGTAAGCAACGTGTGAATTTATAACTCTACAGCATTTCCATCTGAACTCCCTATGTGACCACCTTAAGGGCAAGGCAGCTTACTTGGCTTTTAGAGTTAATTATAAATTCTCACCCTAAGTTCCTCATGGAGTCTCCCTTGAAGACCTGATATATTGTTGATTTCTAAAGATATGCTAGCATGAAAAATGTTTTAGAAAGCTGCTTACATAGGAAAGAAACTGGTTTCTTAAATACAAAGTCCCAGGAATTTCACAATTAATTGCTTAACTGGCTAAACAATAGAATAAGACTTCCAAGAATTTTATGTGATAAAAGTTAAGTCTGCTTTCTTGAGAAAAAGACGGGTTTTTTGTACCCTCACATAGAGATTTTTTCTAAACCAAACAGTAGTGGATGTATCTTCAAAACTTTTAATCTCTTCAGCAACAGGAAAATATGGGGAGTAGGTAAGAACTCCTTGTGAAACACAGCAAAATAGCAAAATCCATTTTGAAATTCCTATTGTCCTTCTCACAGAACTCAAATCTTTGAACATCAGAGAAAGTGATCTGATAGCCATGACAAGCCTCCTGAGCCAGGAATTCCTTTAGTGGAGGTCTGCACTTAGCATTTAATGCCAATATTCCCTCTGTTTTTGTCAAAAGGCCTACCTAATAGGTACGAAGTCACACTGGGGCTGTGAAACAACTGCACGTCCATCCCCATGATGTGACTGATGCTCACAAGAAAGTCACCACAGCCACATCTCACCATAATGAACCAATGGAAGACTAAGACCCTGCAATCCCAGCTCAGTCTGCTGGCCTTAATGCTAGTGAACGACTGAAGCATTAGAAAGAAATCCTTACATCACTGCAGTATCACCTAGTAGGGCTCAGACAGCTGCAATTTCAAAAACTACATTCAAAGGCTTCATGGATCACAGCTGCCCCACACACTACATGTGGGAGCTTTCTGCATGCATGTCTCGAAAGTTCTTTCCAAAGAAGTAAAGGAATTCAAAGGTGGTAGAAGGATTATGCTGAGCTTCTGGAAGTTGATGGAAATGATGTAGACAGTTATTTTGTTTTAATTGGTCCAATCCTCAAAGACTGAAGTGTTTGCATAACTTTTATTAAACTAAAAAAAGAAAGACAGACATTATCTGAAAGGTTAAATTTGCACATTCTATCCCTAAGAATCACTCAGTCTAAGTAAACTCAATAAAATTCACAGCAACTCTTACCTAAGTAGGGTTGGAGCTAGTAAATGCTATTTGGGGATGTGGCATTTAGGCATGGTATTGTGGAGTAGAAGTGGGCATGAGACTTCTTGAAGAATTAAAAAAACAGATCAGACTGCCTAGCGCAGAAGACTGCTAAACAGAAGAGTGACTTTCAAACCCACAGTTCTCTATGCTCTGAAACAGAAATGCAAGGCAACCTCATGTACTTTAGAAAAACATTCCCTGAAGACTGGCATTGAATCAATCTCTTTTTCTTCCTTCCTCTAACCTGGGGACTGACATACACATCCCACAACAGGCAGAAGACTGGCATGGTTTTTCTCAAAGGTTATCTTACTAAGAAGCCAATGGAGTGGGACACATGGCCACATTTAAGTAAAGCTACAACAGTTTTCTCTTATTATTGATTGTACCTGTCTAATAGCTTGATAAGAGCAGGAAATTTTTTAAAAGGAATGGAGAGGAAGTTGATTTAAAAAACCCCAAACAGATGGTTTTCAGATTATTCATGGAAGTAGTTGCAGGATTGAAAGCAGGGTTGAAAATTACATGCTTTTTCCCTAAAAGTATCAGAGGCAATTTGGTAGTATTTACAGATGACTCAGAGGGGAAGGAAGGATCATCTTCATATTTATTTTCTAACCTACATCTCACAATGAGTACTAGGATTTCCCTGCTAAGTGGTGAGATGAGGAAAATTTTATATAAATCTACAGGTAAATTTGAGATTGACAGAGGAGAATGCTTTCATAACTGTTTCCTGTTTCCTTGCAATATAAGCTTTGTTTTGCACAGAAAGAATTTCAAAGATCATTTACAGAGGTAGAAACCATAAGGAGGAACAAAAACCTCTCCCATACAAAAGATCTAGTTTCTCCTATTTGTGGTTCCACTGAAACACAAGATCAGTGTCAGAAAAAAAAAAAATCATTAAATAGTTTTTCACTGGAAATGCCAATTCACCAAATGAAAACATTTCATGGAAATGTACCAGCTTTCACTAATCTGTACAGGAAAAGCTTTCCTGGCTCCAAGATGGAATTTCTGGTTAAAACTGCAGAGAAACATTTATCACACAGATCTTTTCCCACTTGTGGATTCAACAACAGAGATTGAGAGAGAGACACAATAACTGATAACCTGATGGGAAAAGGCACTCAGCGAGGGAGTGGAGAGGGATTCATATCAGGGGCTGCTGCCCTACAGCTGTCTGCCTTCACACTATAGGCACTGCCCCTTTTAAAGGGTATGTTGCCGCTGCATGCTCCCATCGTGAGCATATTCAACCTTTCTCCCTCTCATTTGTAAGTAAAAGCTTATAAACGCTTCACTACAGGAAGTGAAAAATTTGGAGCATTAGCAGAAGGACAGTTTCCTGCACTGGGCCCCTTCATGTCCACACCAGGCTCTCTGGGGCCACCTGTAGATGTGGCTGTGGAGGGGCTGTGGAGCACAGAGGGGCTGCAGGACATCTGCCAACAGCTGGTTTGTGTGGGCTATACTTCTGTGAGGATTCTGCAGGAGTTAAGGATAAAAAACAACGTCATCCCTTAGAGATCCCAGACCTGGCAGACTCCTCGGTAGATAACAAGTGAACTTTCTGACTCTGTGCTTAAAAGAACAATGCTACTATTCCCTTTCCAGATTTATATATATAGATGTTTCCACTGCTTTTAAACCAACAAGGCATAATTTAACCCTTTATCTAAATGTATAGTCTAAAGCGATCAAATTATTATGGATCTAAAATTTCTTACTCTTGGAAGAAAGTTCAGCATTCGTACTCAAAGAACTAGATCATAGCTTTTCAAGGTGTATTTGTAACTCTCTCCTTTCACAGTTACACTTTAATTGACTAATCAGAAGCAAAAATTTTTATAGCATTAGCCTGCTTGTTTAGTCTTAAAAATAAATATACATTTTTTTCCACAACTTTTTTTCCCACAAAACGGGCTTCAAAACCATCTCTCAGTCTTAACAGTAGATCTGCTTCTCTATGGCCCCTCCACTGGAGGAACAGAAACACTGTGTGTGCAAACAACATGAAGCAACGCACATTTTATTCCAAGTTCAGGAGTATGTCTCACACCACATAGTACTTCAAGCATGTTTTTCTCTTTCGTTTCACATCTTTTCAATCAGCTTGAGCACAACCCACACAGATTAATATGCTGATTTATTTATCTTATAACGTTTAACTTAAAACACATACAAAGCTGGCAGCAGAACAGTCCCACAATCCCACACTATCCACCACAACTTTCTCACAGCCTCCACAAAACTGGATGTCAAGCTGCATTCAACAGTACACATTCAGCAACATCAGATCACTCTCAGAGATTAACTAAAGGCTTCAATGAGTTTCAGCTTTGAGGCAGATGCATCCAAGGGGTTCTGGACGAGTCTGGCAGTCAAATAAACAGCAGTGCTGTAAGAATTAGCAAGAATTGTGTTAATGCACAGTAAGGCTCTGGAGAAAGAAAACTGGCATTCCTCTCAAAAGTTCTGGGGGGGAGGTAAACTAATGTTTACATTAACCAAGTGTTTTGGTTCATACCAAACATTTGGTGAAAAAAACTGCACAGCCAAGTATTATGTATTCCTAGGTAAGATTCCCTTTGCTCAAAGCAAATCAATTTTAAATGCACATGTATTATTTGCCAAGTGATACCCTTGTGGTCCTGAGAATGGCCTTCAGAATCTAAGGTGGCTAGATATCTTGGCATTACTGAATATTTTATGCTCTGTGAGGTATCATCCTCAAAATCATGCAGGCAGGCAAACAGCTCATGCACACCCCCATATGTACACACAAGGTTTTTGTCTTTTTTGAATTATTGTTTTTGTTAAGCATTTGCACATATGGCCCCAATGGTAAATGTACAAAGGTTAAATCTTTAACATGGCAGTATTTACATAGGAAGCAGAGCTGTGACAGAGATGCATCTCTTCCGCTATTGTTCATTATGGTCATCAGATGATTATTTTCTGAATTAAAAAAAAAAAACAAACCAAAGCAAAACCAAACCAAGCAAACAAACAAAACCAAAAAAATAAAACCACAAACAAGGAAAAAAAAAAAATTAAAAAAAAATTTACATAGAAGACTCTAAGAAACAAACCTAAAAAACAGTATCTGTTTCACCATTTCCAGAAAAAATGAGTCATTTTTTTTGGAACGTAACACTTTAACTCATTTAATGTCATCAGATTGTAACAGTGATGAACAACAGGCTAAGTCCATATTCAGTTTTGTGAGCATAAATCTATACTAACTTTACTGAATAATAGAGTTTCAGTGGATTTGTATGTGTGAGTACACACTCTTGGCTTTTAGTCATTTGTTCATAGGCTAGTTGCAGAGATTGCCAGAGGACCGTGGGTTTCCTCCACCACCAGTATTATAAACCTCATTTGGAGAAGAACATTTATATATTTTACACATACAAAAATACATTGGATATTGCATTTGGATTCTAACCCTGACAATTCAAACTTTAAAATGTATTCTTTTTCAAAAAAACCCAAACAATAACCAACAAAACAAACTCCAGTCTGCGTCAAAAAAACAGTCAAAAGGAAAATGAGAGTGCAACTGACAAAATCAGCAGTTATCCTGGGCCCAAAACTAAACACTGAATAGTGTGTTACATTTACAACTGTATTTGGAAATACACATTTTTAAATCTGTAAATGAGTATTTGGCTTAACTTATATTGGATGTGTACACAGCTCACCACTGAAAATAAATTCTTTCTGAAATAACAGTAGGTAAAATAGGTGGAATACAGCCTTTACTTACTGGAGTACAGACATGACATGAATGAGCTAAAAATGAGAGCCAAATAAATACATTTGCACGTCCAAAGAAATCTTTAGCAATTATTCCTCTCCTTGTTCCATTCCGTTATACAGACATAATCTAGAGTAGTTATGCTATAATCTTTTCCTGTACTTATGCATGAATAAGGAAATGAAAAAAAAAAGTCCCATTTTACTCAAAAGTTATGAAAATAAAAATGCAGGGCTATAAATAGCCTCCTTAAACTTAACTACTGTATCGCTTTTCAAGTTTTCTGTAAAAAATCAATAAATGTATTTTTAAAGCGTACGATTCTCAGATTCTTCAGTTTTATCTTCTGTGCTTTCAGTGTCAAACATCTTAAATATGTGTGTTTTTATTCAAAGGGAAATAAACACTCTGTTTTCACTTTTACTAAATCTTGTTCATGTTAATTTTTTTGTCAAATCTTGTGCAACTTACCCAGGAGGTATATTTCTGCAGTACAGATTGTCTCAAGGCTGTGAATAAGTTGTAATCTTCAGAACTATGATGTACTTGGTGCGCTGCCCACAGTATATTAACCTCTGCAAAAAAAATTTCTAATGAGGTATGGACCTAAGAACAAAGCAACATTTGTTTTCCACGGCTTTTTTTCTTAAATAAAAACAATTAATGCCACACCTTATACATTGCAATTTTACTACAGTATAGCAGTAATAAAACTGAATGCTCAGAGCAGAGTTTGGCTAGGCTGGGTTGGATGTCAATTAGCAGACAGAAGTAAGTGTAACTTCCATGCTGAAGAAGGCATGGCTGTGGTAGGAAGTAAAATCATTGCTGGAAGAGCAGAAGGATGATGTGTTAGATGAGAGTTAAACAGCCAGAAAGACTGAATTGATTTGATAACAAGTCAGCGGGAGCTCTGTTATAGGGTTCAGAGGAGCAAGGATAGAGTAGTGGATGCTTTCATGCCTGAATTTGTTTACTGAAGTTATATTTCGAGACTAGAAGGGAACACAAAATGTTCCAAAAATCTTATTTTTCAAATTTTAACAACTTAACTGCTGTCTGCTGTTACGCTTAGTTTTCTGGAACACATAAATCTTCAAGCCCACTTGTACCACAGACCACGAAACAAAGCCATTGCCTGCCCACTAGTGACAAATGGAAAAAGAAATGGCTACTTTCTGGAAACTCTGGACCCAGCCAAAGGACAACAGTGGCTCTATTGTGTTACAGTTCAAAAAAAAGTTGCCAAATAGGGCAAAACCAGTGTCAGCCATGTCCTCTGAAGGCACGACACCTCTAATGCACTGCAGTGAAGAAGAATACTTCAAAATCCTGATTGTATTTCAAGATATTTTCTTATTAAGTGCAGACCTAGGTGGCCCCTCTGATTTGTATAGTGATATCTGGACAGTCTTAAGTGGAGGTTAAGCTAGATTCATTCATGGCCATTAGATATATAGATATGAGAATAACCTTAATTATAGCAAAATTAAAAAGTGGGTGGCCAATGCAGCCCAAAAATGTCTATTTATTATTAACCTAAATTTAAAGTCACATGTATTTCAACAGATAAAGTATACACAAAGCCTCAGCTGATCACAGAAATTAAAAGTTAAATGGCTGTCCACCATCTGCATACTCCCATTGCAACTGACTTTTTTCACCAGAGCAGTAAAAGCAGATATCTTTCTTTAGCAGATATTAGAATGACATTCACAGAATGATCTTATAATGTGTATTTGAAATACAGAAATTATCTAGTGCCAAGCTTTCATCAAATAGTTTAGATCTGGTGTTTAACATGTACTTGCAATGTAAAGTAATGGAAAAAACCCCTCAGTGAATCTCAAGGTGTCTTCACTATTTCAGGGGATTATATAGTCCGTATAACAGGAGGCAACAGTACTGAATTCTAGAAACTGAGAATTTTAAATCATTAATTAATTTTGACAGCTGGTAATTCACATCACAACATCATTTTTAATATCCTTTAAATACATAACAATTCTTACAATTGCTGAATTAAAACTGTAACTCCAGCTATCATAAAACACTTAACACAATCTGAGAATCTTCCTTCTTTAAAGGTATTTGTTACTGAAGGAACAAGTGTTCACTATATCAAGAACTAGTGAGATGTCCCTCAAAAAAAAAAAAAAAAAAATCTTAATGCATCTCTGTCTAATGAGCTCACTAGGAGATGAATTATTCAGGTGAGCTTCAGTACTCAATAATAATTTGTATGTGAAATGTTTCCCAAGACCTCAACAGAAGCTAAATGAGTGAACAAAGCATCTGAAAAGGTGGAGGTTAAAGACCTGTCTCCTTAGTTGTTTTAAAAGCATTTACTTCCTATCACAAACTGTGTGTAACACAAGCCTCCACTCAATGAAGTACAGCTGTGCAAACAGGGTACAGTAACTGGATCTTGCTTCTTTCCCTCAGTCATTTTTCAGCATTGTGAAAAGTTCAAGGAAAGGAATCTATGATGATTTTTACAGTCTACTTTCATTGTAGTTAAGGTCAAACGGTTTTCAAAATGAATTACTAAAAAGGCATTTTATTAGCATTCTTTTGTCAGTTAAACTGTCTCTTATACTAACAAGAATATAGAATAATGTAACTGAATATTGGCAAAATGTTAATCTTTCAGATGTGCAAGTCAGCTTAAATGCTCTATCATTCAAAAATGTTCCACAAGAATATCAGGGACATAAACAAACAATTCTGTCACAAGTAATTTAACTGCTAAAACTATTTCTGACTTCTTCTGTGATATCCAAGAAAATAAAATCTTGTTCCTTAATTCTATTCTTGCTGACATCAATGGCACAGACTATGTTAGATTCCTTGGCTAAAGAAGCAGAGGTGATGATCAGACATAATTTGTGTCTTAAAAATTTATCTGACAAAACTGATCATCAATAACTTTTTACTTGTAGGAAAAGATAACATCATTAATAAGTGTGAAATAGATCACCCCAAAACTGAAGTCTGTAACCATTATTACATTAAAAATATTATAATCATAACACCTAAAAGACACCTCACAAATGTAATAAACAGACCAAGGACTCTTCAAGGAATACAGCTGACTGCTCACCAACTACCCGCAACAGAAACTAAAATGTATGTGTCTATAGAAGAGTTGTGGTTTTATTTTTCATTCATAATTATGGTAATCTGAAGCAAAATGAGAAATGTTATTTGAATGAGAATGAAATTATAAAAGACTCTCTTGCATGGACTTTTCCATAGGTATTACTACATAATGATCAAAAAAACGAGCAAGACTGACATGGCCAATTGCAACTTTTTTTTTTTTCCAAATCTATGTAGAAAACAGGAAGTGTTTCTGCATTTTGTAGATCTCTCCAGTCAAAGTCTCCCACGAAACCATGAAAAGATAGTAGGTGATGAAACTGGAGAAGCTACCTAGACAATGCTCTAATGGAATATCTGATGTTTCCTAAGTCAAATATGATTTGTAAATACAATTTTTAAAAAGCACAACTGCAATGTTACATGTGCACAAATCCTTTTTTTTTTTTTTTTTTTTTTTTTTTTGTTTTTTTTTTTTTTTTTTTTTTTTTTTTTTTTTTTTTTTTTTTTTTGTTTTTTTTTTTTTTTTTTATTTTTTTGTT
>JANIJG010012031.1:0-21119 GCA_024611175.1 Megaceryle torquata | reverse complement strand
ATCATCCTTGTGGCCTCCTCTGGCCCCGCTCCATCAGGTCCATGTCCTTCCTGTGCTGAGGGCTCCAGAGCGGGATGCAATATTCCAGGTGAGGTCTGCCCAGAGCAGAGCAGAGCGGCAGAATCCCCTCTCTCCATCTGCTGGCCACACTGCTTTTGCTGCAGCCCAGGATGCAATTGGCCTCTGGGCTGCAAGCACACCCTGGCTGCTCATGTCCAGCTTCTCATCTGCCAGCTCTCCCAAGGCCTTTCCTGCAGGGCTGCTCTCTATTGCCTCTTCCCCAAGCCTGTATTGATAGTGGGGGTTGTTCCAGCCCAGGTGCAGGATCCTGCACTTGCTCTTGTTGAACCTCCTGAGGTTGACCTGGGCCCACCTCTCCAGCCAGTCCAGGTGCCTCTGGATGACATCCTGTCCTTCTGGTGTATTGACAGCACCACTCAGCTTGGTGGTCATCTGCAAACTTGCTGATGGTGCACTCGATCCCTCTGTCAATATCATTGATGAAAATATTAAACAGTACAGGTCCCAGTACAGATCCTGTGGGATGCCACTAATCACTGGCCTCCAGTGATTTCTTACACCTGGGGATCAAGATCCCTTGCAATCTATGAAGGATGTCCTTAAAAATCTGCCAGCTCTGTTCTGCTCCCTTGTCTCTGGGGACTGTTTCCCAGGATATCCTGTTGACTGGCACCTTGAAGAGCTGGAAGTTTGCTTTTCTGAAGTTCAGGGTCCTGACTGTGCTTTTTGACTGATTTTTGACCCTTAGTACCGTGAATTCTACCAGTGCATGGTCACTGCAACCCAGGCTGCCTCCAATCTTGATATCCCTGATGAGCTCATTTACATTGGTAATCACCAGATCAAGTATGGATTCACCTCTGGTAGGGGTTTCTACTTCCTGCCTCAGGAAGTTGTCATCAAGGTACTCCAGGAGCCTCCTGGATTGCCTACTGCTTGTTGTATTACATTTCCAGCAAATGTCAGGATGGTTAAAGTCTCCCATCAGGACAAGAGCCTGTGAACGTGATGCTTCCTGTAGTTGGAGTAGGAACGCTTCATTAAGAGTTTCCTCTTGATAGGGTGGCCTGTAGTAGACTCCAACCACAAGGTTCCCCTTGTTGCTTTGATTTCTGATGCCTACCCATAAGCTTTCAACCTGCTCGTGGCTATTCTTTAGGGACATCTCCTCGCATTCAATCCATTTCTTAACATACAGTGCAACTCCTCCACCCCTCTTTCCTCTTCTGTCCCTTCTGAATAGCTTGTAACCATTAACAGCTACACTCCAGTCATATGATTCATCCCACCATGTTTCAGTAATGGCCACTACATCACAGTCTTCTAGTAGTATGGTGGCCTCCAGCTCCTCTTGTTTGTTGCCCATGCTTTGTGCATTCATGTAGAGGCACTTCAGCTGGGCCCTTGGCTGTATCATCTTTCCAGGGAAAGACCCCTTTATTCCATTGATGTGTTTCCCTGAAGTTTCCCTATTGTCAGCTACCACCTGAAGGGGATCTGACTCATCTCTGCAAGACCCTGATTGCAATATTTTGTCCCCAGCATGCTTCTGGGCAGCAAGTTGAGAGTCCTTACTGGTCCTCCATTGCTCCCACACTATTGTGTCTTCCCATAGCTTGCCACATGGAAACTTGGTGACATTGTCCCCCCCACCCTTCACATCTAGTTTAAAGCCCTGTCAATTAGCCCTGTAATCTCCTCCACAAAGACCCTCTCCCCTCTACGAGAGAGGTATCTCCTGTTTAGTGTGAACAACCCTGGTGCTGTATAGATTGTACCATTGTCAAAGAACCCAAATTTATGGTGGTGACACCATCCACGGAGCCATGTATTAAAAGACTGTATTTGGCAGTTTAATCCAATGTCTCTACCACCAGTTGGAATAACTAAAGAAAAGATGACTTGTGCCCCAGAACCTCGTACCACTCGTCCCAAGGCCCTAAAGTACTTTTTAATTGTTCTAGGACTACCAGTCTTTATTTTACGTCCTCCTACATGGAAGATTAATAATGGATAGTAGTCTGCAGATTTCACTAGGTTAGAAATCTTCCTAGTGACATTCCTTACCCAGGCTCCAGGTAGGCAACACACCTCCCCGTGAGTTGTTCAGCCGTGATGCCATCTCATCACAGTGAGGAGCAAGTAATGGAGTATTGGCTTCATCTCCATTCCTCTGCTTGTATGGCGCTGGCATTTTGTCATGCAGTGCCAGTGGGGCCCTGCCCCATGCGGGAGAGAGCAACATTTTCCTCACTGTGATTTAAAGACTTGTTTGCAGTTGGTTACTAATGACATTGCAGGTATGCAACAGGACAACCAGGAGAAAGCCCAAACCTTGAGGGCCACCCATAAAGACATAACAGTTACCTTTAGCAGACGTAATGTGTAGGATGGATGGAAAATTGCAACTAAGAAAATCACATTCCCAGACAAATCAATTTGCAATGCAGTTAAGGTAATGTTTCTGCCTGTTTCCTTATGTATAGTGTAATGGTAGCAAGCCTCCCTCCACTTAAGATAGTTTTTTTGCAAGGCTAACTTTACTACATGAGTAAATCTCAGTAACAGTGACATCCACTTGGTGAATTTGGGCTGCCCTCAACTGCTATATGGGAATAAACCCTCCTCACCACCACCACTTCTCTATGTCATTGTGGCCATTTGGTATCTATCTGGAAGCCTATTCTGCCTCAGGCTGCTTCCAGATGTGTAATGCCTCTTGACACTGAAACTTCCATCACTTCTGGTTGGAATTCGGAAATTTTGGGCACCAACAGAAATTGTCAGGTCTCTTGAGCAGACTGTGTGAACCTCCTGCTGGTGGAAGGTCTTTGCTTACCCAGCCATTGTTCAGTGCTGGCAGAGACTTGTCTGCTGTTGGTGATCTTTCTTGTTTCCCCATTCAGGTTCCAGTCTGGTTGCTTGAGGGGATACAAGTTATTTGGAAAGGTGATTGACCTAGATCACCCCCAGATTCTCCTCAGAAAAGGCTCTCCAGCTCAGACAGTGGTGATTCTCAGAGAGCATAAATGACATGAGTAGGTTGAGACTGAGGTCCTCCTCCAGTACTCAAGGTGAGACACTCATCCTGTAGCAAAGCAGCACAAATGCCAGAGGATCCAGGAAAAGAAGGTGTAAGTGGGGCCACGAGACACTTATTTAATCTCTTTTTGTCTGGAACAATTTCTCTCCATCTGTACATATCTGGACTATGATTAATTAGTACTCCCGAAGCATGTTTGAACTGTGCATGCTCTAGAATTGATTAGGTTTTCCACCTAATCACCTAATTAGGGGGAAGGGCCATGTTACACCAGCAGTCCAGAGACTGCATTATTTTCAACACGGGGCACAACAACTGAAGGAAATTGTCCTCTGTTTGTGCAAAGTGCTATACGCCAGGCTTCACCTCTTTACTCCATAGGTTCTGCTATTACGGATGAGCAGTTTGGGCAAGGGGGTGATTTGCCATTCCTCCAGACTACTCCAGCTGCCACAGAGCTGTTCAACAGTGTAGTTAAAATCAGGCAACTACATTTAGACAACACGGGAAGAACATTTTAAAGGAGGATCATCAAGTGCTGTGCTTACCCCTTCACTGATCCAACCTGTTTGCATCAGAATCTAAATGCAGACTTGTTCCCTTTCTTTGCATTGATGTCAGCCTGATAAAAGTCATGTCGTCTTGTTCTTCAATAACTTTGTTTTTGATCAAATTAAAAAAAAAAAGCCGCCCCCGTTACTCATTTACCAAAAAATATTAGCAAGGCTGTATCTTTTATAAATCAGACAATTTCAACATGAAGTCTTGGCTCACCTCCTTGACTTCAAAAGAAATGTCAGGATCACCTTCCCACTTCCACTGACCCACCTCTGTAGTTTTTTACCATCTCTTCCACCTTCTCTGCCTATGAAAGCTGAGTCACAGGTCATAATCACCAGAGTAATGAGCTGTTCTGTCACCTCTTTTGTTGCTTTATTCTCCAATTAAAATTGAAGCAATTTTTCTTAATGATAAAGGGAATCAGTAACCCAGTTAAACAGGGGAGTATTTTAACCTCCTGGGGAACATGCCATTCAGAGACAATATTTTTACCGGAGAAATAATTAACCTCTATGGAGCATAGAAAGCAGAGATCCTATGCACTGAAGCCTTTCTCAGATGTCAGATACTTAGTTTTTTACATCCCTTGGCCCTTGGTGCACTTTATTATATTGAGCCCTCTAATGATGCTATTCTGAGACCAAGGGGATATTGGTGCTAACACAGCCTTGCCCTAACACAGCACGTGCAATGAAGAAGCAAGATGTCAAGACCTTAGGAGTATGATGCGCGAAAAGATACCACATGTTGTCCAACAGCATACCCCTCCAGTTAGGCAGAGGCTGACCTTTTCAGGAGGGCAATATACATTCATTGGGAAAAAATAATTAAGGTGGGAGATTCAAAAGCACAGCACTGGCCTAAAAAGCTGCTCACATTCAGAGTGGTGGCTGAACTGTCCTACTGGTATGAGGCCAGATATCCTGGGTGCATGTTCACAACACTCTTGAAATGGTCTATCCCACAAGTCCTAACGCAAGTCTGATTCAGAAGCAATTGAGATGTTTTGTTAAAACCTCACTCACCCTGTGGGAGCACTTTTTACTCTCTTCCTTTCCCAAAGGCACTGAACACTGACACCAAGAGCACTCAATCTGCCTGGATGCTGTGATAAAGATGTACGACTGTTATGGTAAGCACACTCCTCTTGTTCTCCAGAGTGCAGTATGGTGGCTAGCAGTGTTACCAGACCTCCCTCCTCTGTACATCAGTAGCTGTGGGTTCAGCTAGGACACATTAACCTTGGCTTAATCCATCACTTGAGTAACAGCATAGTTATTATCAAATACTCAGTGTGGTCTTCTATCTCCTGGAAAGAGATATTTACTTTCTTAGATGGCCTCTTGGCTGATATAACTCTATAAGAGCCTGGAATAGTATGTTCTTCACTAAATTTGCCATGTAATAACCTCCACAGCATTGCATCAGATCGATGTCCAGTTTCCCTCATTTATCCTCCCAAAACGGTGCCTTTGGATAAACTGCGCCTTTCATCATTCAGCATTTGACAATGGTAGCTTTATTCACCACACTGAGAAGGAAACATAAATAACAAATATCCCAGAGAATTATTCCTAGATCAGACATTAGGAAAGATGGTAATGAAAGATCTTGTTTCACTGGACAGCTAATTACGCTTGATGGGGATGGCAATTTAAAGAGCAATGTAAACAAACACAGCAATGTGGTAATTCCCCTCAGGATCTGCCATGTGCAATTCTGTAGTGAACAAAGTCAGCTGAGACCCTCCTGGCCAAAATATCATTAGTGACATTAAGAAAATGCCAGCACTTGCTGATTTATGCAAAGTCCAGGGACTCAGCAGAACTAAAGAAAGCGTTGCTTGTAAATTTTAGGTCCAGCAAAAATGCAGTTTTTGTATGGTTTTTGCAAGCATTTTTTGTCATTCCCATGCTTTATCCTAAAACAAACCAAAAAACTTTAGTTATTTCTTACTTGATTCAGCCACTGTACTAAGAATGTAATTATTTACACTGGAACAACAGGCTTCCCACTACAAGGTTTCTAGAAGATTTAAAAAAGGACCTTTTTTAAAATTTAAATTCCATATGCCTCTAGAGGGAATATCTAGTTACAGAAATCTTTCTTGTTCACTCACGGTTTGTGTGCATACTCTTTAGGGCCTTTTCTTCCTACCTTTGGACAACTCCTGAATAGTTCAAACCCCCAGCAGTGTCCAAACAATTTCTACATGAAATATGTAATTATCCCTCTTTTGTGCCTTTTGGCATCTGCAGCACCATGGGAGCTGCAATATTCAGACTAGCTGCTAAAAAGCTAGGTAGGATTTTTATCCCTTAATTTTGGGTGGCTACAGGGCAGTACCTATATGCAGGCCAGATGCAGGATCCAACTAATTCTGCTGATGGAGAGCAGAGTCACACCCAGTCTCCACTGACTGTAGCTGGAGCCCACTTAACTGTCCTATATGTAGATATAGGTACCTCCTGCCCTTATGGACACTGCAGAGCATCCCACCTTCCCCCCCAGCTGCTGTGTCAGAAGGGTACAGGCATGCTGTGAGCCCTGTGTTGTGTCTGACTACATGTCATCTCATCTAAAAATTGTAAGCTTCATGCAACATGGATGTAGTGACCTCACTGCCATTTAGATCACTGACCTTCTCCTATCACAGTGTAAAATCTTATAGTGTAGACACAGCCTATGCTGTTTGCTTCCCTACATTTAAATTTAAAATATCCCATCTGCTTCTGCTCTGCTGATCTTCTCAATCGTCCAGCCACAAAGCAACCCGGAAAGATTGTTCGGGGCTATTACTGAAGATGATTTCTGTGAGCTGTAGAGCAGTAGCAGAAGTGCTGCAGATGCCCTGCCCTCACTGAAACATTCATGTTTGCAATCAGAGAAAACTGAACCACAGAGCAAATTCCCAAGTCTTTAAATTCCTGCTATAGCCTTGCCTCATAGCCCCAGTTTGGCAGGTTTAACTATCTCATGCACAGTGCCACGCTGCTTCAGTGCTGAAGTAATCCAGCTCTGCACCTCCCAGCTCTGTGTGGCCGAGGTGTGGGCAAGCCACAGGACAAGTGAGACTGCAAACGTAGGCATTTGCAAGGCTTTGCCACATGAGGGGTAGCAACTCCTTTGGGAGTGCCAAACTGGTCAAAGCTTTCTGTCTCTTTTTGAAATACCTGTGGCTCCCGATCCAATACTTTTCATTCGTTGTATTTCTTTGTGACTTCATGTCATGGCTTACTCCTTTCTGTGCTACATCCAGGTGAGATCACTGGTAGAACACTGGAAAAAGATTGCCCAGGGAGGTGGTTGAGGCCCCATCCCTGAAGACATTCAAAGTGAGATTTGATGAGGCTCTGAGCAGCCTGCTCCAGTTGAAGATGTCCCTGCTCTCAGCAGGGGGTTGGACTGGATGACCTCTAGAGGTCCCTTCCACCCCAGACATTTCTATGAGATCACACTGGAAAATTTTTTTTTTTAAGAGAACTGTTCCCTCCTTGGATACACTCCAACGTTAGATTGTTTTATTCTCACCTGTAAAATAGACTTGAAATGGGGATGGTCAAAGAGCTTTAAGGGCAATCCCTTCTTTTAGGCATCTCAGGCCAAAACTAAGGTCCAGTGTATCAAGAACTGGGTACAACAGAGCGGCAACAGAGTAAGCAAACTCCATTTACAGCAGCCTTTCCAAGAAGCACGTTTTCTCCCAACAACTTTTTAGCATCTAAATATTAATGAGGCTCACAACATAGCAACTTGTACACAATTTCTAATCATTTGTAAGACTAGGACCATGAGCTCATATTTATCTCGACAGTGTTGGCTTCATCTGGTCTGTTCCTGAATCATTTTTCTTTGCCTCACAAAATCTGAAATAACTAAATATCCTTGCAAAATCTGACAATTTCACTAGCTGCTACAGCTTTTCCTTATATTAAAACAAACAAACAAACAAACAACTCCTTTTCTATTCAGCTTCTACAACTTTAAGCAGAGGATCTGCCTCTCCTGGATGCATCTCTTACTTTGTGCACAATTTGCTTACCTTGTTTTAACTTACAATCAATAGCTCTCTACATTCAAATGAGAAACTGGTTTATGGGCACATGCAGGAATTGCATATCACAATTCTGGTTTAATAATAACTAAATCATTTAGGGGAGCAGTGACCTTGACAAAAACTATGCAAACCTGTCACAGTGTGAGGAATTCCCTTCCAGGGATGTCAAAGTCATCAGAAGCCGTGTAATTAGCAGCTTTGATAATTTTTGTTTTTCACGATGCTTACACTTTTATAGAAATCTTCATAAGAGCTCTCCTTAACTTATGGAGAAGAGTTACAGACAATAAGATGGTATGCATGCAAATTGAGTGTTCATTCTATTGGCTTTTTCTGATTTTATCCCTTGAAACCTATTTCATCCGATTCTTGTGATTTTCTCATTTTGTTTACTGCTATGGTAAATTTTCTCTTTTAATTACTTTCTCTTCACAAGGCACAAAGACATCACTGAAAAGCTCAATGCAGAGAAGCTTTGCAAGCTATCCTAAGAAAAACCAAACCAGAAGACAATCCAAAAATCCAATGAAGCCTGTGAAAACCTGTCCCTCTCCAAGTCCTTTGGAATGAGTCCCAAAGGAGGTGCTGCAGTTTTGCATCAGACTACCCCCCCAAAGCAAAGCGACAGTGACTGGGCTTCAGCTTTTGCTCCTCACACAAAGCACCGGAGAAGAGATGGTAACACCTCAGCTTCACACTCAAACAGTCCAAACAATAAACTGAGCATATTTGAACCAGAATGTACATGAGTGCTTCTATGCCAGCCCTGTTCTTAGGGACTCACTGCTGGAAAATGAGAAAATAAACTACTTAACTGTGCAAGTAATTTCAGCTGGAGCCGATTATCCATCTGCTAATACAGTGCAGCCTGGAAGCTTTGCCAATGACAGATTAAGGTCAAACAAATGATCATCCCTATGAGATACACTCCTCTTCCTAAATGTGTTTTTCTTTCATTATATTGTGAAATGCTGATCAAAGAGCCTGTAATAATATTATGTTAGTATAAATTTCTTGTATTAAAGCTACAGTAAGTTTCTGGAATAACACTGGGGTACAGACAATCCAGACAGAGGATTAATTAAGACAAATTAAGACAAAAACTCTGGTCTCGAGAGTTTACAGGCCAGAAAGGCAAAACACAGAAAAAACTGCAGAAAGGAAGTGCTGTTATGGCATTTTACAGGGCAGAATTAAAGTAGAGGGCTTATGGGAACTGGGCACGTGAGGTTTGCAGGCACTGAAAAAAACAATGGCAACTTTAAAGCCTGTGTCCAATGACAAGGTGAGGCTGAAACTCCTTTGTGATTTGCCTAAGAATATGTTCCCTGAACTTCAGGTTGTGCACCTGTTTTCGCAGAAGCATTTTTAAAGAAGTTTCAAAGAAGGGTTTTAAAGATCAGCTTGAGACAGCTTTGAAAATGCCCACCTGTGCAGCTGTGCACACACAAACTACATGCAGATAAAGATAAGGCTGTAGTATGAAAAGTGTTAAGCAAACCCAGTTATAACTGGGATAACTGGGATTGCTACTTCTGCAACCCAAAACAGAAGAGGTCAGAGAAAGACCAGTAATTAGTATTAAATTTTATGGCTGAAAGGTTTCACAAAGGTAATTCAGGCACGATTCAGACATAGGTCTTGAATAGGTAAGCCTCCTTCACTCAGGCACACTGCTTAAGGGTTCCAAATATTTGCATAAGCTGACTTGTCTTTTACCACTGCTCTGACCATGAGAAAATGCTCTTTTCTCAAAGCTGAACACAGAAGACGTAAATTGACTTTTTTGTGTGTGTGTGTGTGGAGCATTTTAATACCTACAGATGAGAAATGCTGCCCGGAAGCTGGGTACTGTTATGTAAACCAAGCATCCTCACGCCAGTAATCCACAGATGTCCCCCAGATTCTTGTGTAATGGACTGGCAGGGCACAGTGCATTCATTGCCTCCTCTCAAAGAAGCTGCTTTGCGCAGAGGATAAGAGCCTACTTAGCCTGTCCCACAGTAGCTGAGCTCTGACTGTGCCCCATCTGCGCTGCTCGTGGCAGAGGTAGGAAAAACAATAGCGTGTCACTGTCTAATCAGGGACTGCAGCACAAGGCCAGGCTTCTGAGGAATCACGATTAAAAATGTTTTGAGATACACTTTTGAAGGAGGGAGGCTGGTAAAAACAGGATTTTGCTGAAAGTGAAGGCAGTCTGACAGAAATTCAGATTTATTTTTTTTTAAGATAGTTCAGAAACTATATTCATTCCTATCTCTCCTTTCATATTTCCTAGTAAAAAGGAAAAAAAAAAAGGAATAATAGGAGAAATGAAGTCTCACTTTTTAATGAGAATGGTTCACAAATTTTGTCACACACTGAAAAAACTTTCAAAGGAGATGAAGCACAAAGAGACAGGGGTCATAAGTGTCCACTAATTTAGAGGACACTCCTGAAGGTACTTGGGACCTGAATTTTGTCAGTGCATATAAGGCAAACAATTTAAATGTATTTAGATATCAAACACCCATGCCTAGTTGCCTGTCTTTCCCTTAAGACTTTCACAGGATGCTCTCTCTCTCTAAAGCACAGGCATGTTGCTGTTGCTGGAGTGAATGATGGATATTTTAGAAAAAAATGGATCAAGGACTTTGAAATCAAGACCATCTGAGAACCAGGAACACACACATAATGATCACTAGTCAGTTTTGTTCAAAGGGCTGAAAGACCACACTGCTATGAAAACTAATTCATCAAAATATTTACCTAAGGTCAACTTTCAAAGATGACACCAGAGGTTTTTTAACACGCCAAAACAGCACACTTGTCCTTTCTTTTTTACCCTTCTTGAAAGTTACAAACCAAATTAGGGTAGAAAACCCACTGAAGTCATAAAAGCAACCTTCCTAAAACCTAAGGAATTTTGCTTGAGCATTTGAAATGATCAATTTTTAAGTAAAAAAACCAACAACCCCAGAGTTCCTTATAATGGGAAAGCATTAGGCTGCCTTAATTACATCAAGACCCAAGAGGCTGAATCTTTGTTGTGGAAGGCTTGATATTGATCATGAACTGCAGAAACCTCTCTTAAAGCCCAGCACAGATCTATCATTAATGAAACCTATTCCCCCCTAATGAAAGGCTGGTCATATGAAATAACTTTATTACATCCTTGGGCCACACATGAAAAGCTTGCAGTACATGAACTGAAATTAAGGGTAGATGAATAAAAGTAGCAAAGAACTTGTTGGGTTATAGATGTTTGGCTGTTATTTCTGAAAGATTATTCTGCCTATATAGCAGAATAAAGGGGCAATACAGTGTGGGAGTGCCCATTGTACTACTAACCCATAAATGTTACTTACCAGAATGGTCAGCCAAATGTACTTTCAAACCACTGCTTCCCAACTGTTAAACTGCAAACTATGCGGAGTTTTTACTAATAAATAACAAACTTGCAAAGTCATTGAGATACTATTGTATTGTAACCATCAGCAAGCATTGGGAAAGTGGGATCTGTATCCCAGATTGCAGCATAATTAGGCCAAGAATTTGGGGGTTACTCCCAATTTGTACATCACAAAGGTATCACAGTGGATTCACAGATTTCAAGGAGCACCACACTCAAGCTTTCAAAGATCCTCTACCCAGCAACACAAATTACCAGATTATCTTCAAAACCATCAGGTATTTAAAACAGCAGATTTATTATTCCTTTTACTCACCTTTTTAAGTTTAGAACTGTGATTTCCAGATAAGCTGGTAATTTCAGGAGCTCTGAGTTTCAGCAAAAACCAGAAGCATCACGAAACTCAATGGGAAACGAAGGCAGTTTGTTACATGGGATCACAGGCTATTATTATTTACAGGGAGTTTTACCACCAGTATGTATATTTTTCTCAAAAGTTATTCCCAGTGAGTAGTTCTCAAAGCTTTACAAAGCCCATTAATGAGTCTTTCAGCATCAGCCTTTGCTGAAACCTCTGCTGTAACCCTTCAGTTGTGTGAGCAGGCTCCTTAGACACATGGACCTAGGAGGTAATGTGTATTTGAGGCTCCAGCTTGAGCACGTTATCAGTACTGACCTGCAGAAGGCAGCTCTCCTTGTGCTCGCCAGAGGAATGAGGAACCTTTGCCATCACCACGCCTTGCTTCCCAGACAGACCAGAGGAACACCATGAGAGAAACGTGCCCCTACTCCACATTTCTGATTAGTTCAAATGTTGTAATTTGGAAAGCACGTATCTGCTGACTTAATGAGTGGTTAAAATTAATTTTCTCACAAATCCCTGCTGACAGGCCAGGTCTACCCTGCTGAATAGCCCCTGCCTACTGTGGTGCTAGACTGGGAAGTTGTCCTTACTCAGCCCATCCCACCAGCTCTTCCTCCATCCCTGGGAGAAGCAGACCCACCTGTTGCATGAAGCCAGGCATTTAATTGATGTGGGCTTGCACTATCTGTGCTGAGCCAACACACCACCACGTAGAAAGAGAAACACTACCTATTGCAGCACTGGTGCTGGTGGGTTTGGCAAACAGAGGTCAAAATGACTCACTCCAAAACATTTAAATGGGGAGGTGATGTGTGAATTGAACTTTGCTCTCACAGCCCTCAGCTCTGAAACCCTTGCAATTCTGAAGTGTTTTAAAGTGTCATTAGTGTACTTGTCTCACCTGCTAAGGAATTTACTCGGTGGAGGTAAACACAATGGGGGTGGAGGGCATAGAGGATGCAACTAGAAGGAACCCTGAATCCTAGTAAACAGCTACTGCTGTGACTTTGAGAGAGAAGGAGGATGTAAGGTGCTCACGGGCCAGCCAGGTGACACGGCTCTCCCCCCTGGTGCACAGTGTGTTTGTCTTCTCTCAGACCACTCACCTAGGCCAATCCTCAGCCCTGCTCCCCATCCCAGAGGGACTGTGCTGGCCTCTCTCCTCTCTCTCCTGGCCGAGAAATCACCTGGAAAGCTGGCTCACTCTGCTCACTTTATGAGTGTCAGGAGCCTTCTGACTGTGCTATTCAAATATTTAGAGATGCCTTGTGTGGTATAAAACCAGTGACACCTGCTGAAAACATGCATATGATCCAAAATTGTCAAGGTTTAGAGCCAGGCTCAAATTTATACCAATTATCCAAGACTCTGCCCATTTTACAATAGAACTTGTCCCAGTGGCATCAGTGTAGGATTGTCTCTGTGGAAAGATAGTGGTGATTTGCACATATGAAATCAATTGAATATCACCAAGATTACTGTAGCAAGTCCTCATTTAAATGACAATTATTTCTTAGCTATTTAAAGGGCATATCATTATCTTTCACAACTGTCATTCTAAACACCACCACCCCCCCACCCCACCCCCCTTTTCTTTAATGGAAATGCAGCAGGTGCTCTTGGTTCTAACACAAGGAAAGGTTTATAGGTAGAACAGTTCCAGAGCTAGGTTTAATAAGGGTAAGCAAAAGGCAAATTTTTAAAACTCAATGTTAGAATTTTTTTTCATTATTGAAAAAGATATTTTCAGTTTAGCCAAGAACAAAAGAGAGGTGCAGCAGAAGGGTTTTAAAGTTGAAGGTCATGTCATTATTTGTGATTGGCAAAAACTTCTTGTGGTTTAAATTCAGAGCACACCATATAGCATAGCACAATGCAAAAGTCTTACAGCAGTGCTGACAGTTTTGCTATAGCTAGAATGGGTTTCCACTCTCTCAGTAACTTTACTTGAAGATATTTACCTTTACAACAAAAATTACCAACAGTCTTTCTTTTTTAAATATGTTGTATCCTATTACTGCTGAAATAACATTTTCAGCAGAGTTTGCAATCGAACACAGCTCAATATACAAGTTCCTGCTGGTAAATCTCATTGGTAGGTGATAAGCAGGATGCCATTTTCATAAACCAATCAACCAATCAAAAAAAAAAAAAAAAAAAAAATTAATCAGCTTGCTAGCAAGTTCTCAATTCTCTCTGACTATTTTGTAAATAAAATCCCTCCTGGAAATTTCTAGGAAATGTCAAGGCAAGGTTTTATTTTTCCTCTCTGCATTCTAAAATGGCATTTTTTCCAGATCAATTAGTTCACACTGAGCCCTTGTACCAATTATGTTTCATTGTGTTGCTTGTAATGCTAATATGCTAAGTGGTGTAATGAAACTTTTACGAGTAATATAGCAAACTGCATTCACAATTAACCATGTACCTTTCCCAGACTATCAAAATACTGTCCCCAGGCTTCCAATGGGATAGGTATCATCTGTCTCAGCAGTGGATCCCAGCTTGTGTTCCCTCTTATCGCCTGGCCAGGTGTGGGGCAGAACTGAATCAGGATGCTCTGTGCCTCCAGGCAGGACATGCCATCTCCAGGCAATAACCAGAGGTGTTATCTGGCTTGACTCTCACTTCTCTGCCAGGCAAGAGAAATACACAGCACATGGGGGAGTTGGATCACATGAGTGCAGAGCTCAGATAAAGGAAGCACCTGTCTTCTTCTGCTGGTGATTACTAAGTTAGGCAGAATAACTATATTTTCTGTGCCATGTCTGCTAAAAATGGAAAAACCTCTGCTTTGGCCACGTGCCTTAATGTGAAGGAGAGGACTAAAAGGGTCAATCAGTCAAAGACATAAACGTTTTACAGTTAAACCCCTCGATTTTTGAGAGTCCTACAAAATCCATGCATTCTTGTGATGCATTTAGCGTGCCATCTGGTCAGCATTTCACTAACAAATTACCTGTAAGTGAAAAGAACACACCAGTCATATGGCTCCTGGTCTGCATCACTGCTCACCACCATACTCTGGACTCCCTTTCAAAGAGAACTACATGGATGAGGAAAAGAACTGAGTGCAAACCCTCTTCTAGAGAACTGTGTTGTCTGGTTCTGACTCTTCCCTACTACCATGCTCTGGGAAAGCAAGATGCTCGCTCTTTGTTCTCTCAGGAAAGCACAGGTTTTCATCTTTTCCACAGCCAACACGGAGAACATACATTTTCCTTCACTTAGTATGCAAGTTCCTTCATCAATGTGAGGCAGACTGTAGTGAAGGAAAACAAAGAAATCTAAATACAGCCTAACTTTAAGAGCAACCAAGTTCTTTAAGGAACATTTCCTCCTAAGATCTTCTTACTACACAAGTGCAAGTAAGTAGAGGGGGGTAATGTAAATGCAGATATCTGAACTGCTGATCATAAGACAAAACTCCAAAACCTAAAGAGATTAAAGCTGTCTTTGATTGTGACCTAACGCCCTAATCATTAAAGGAGGAACGTTTAACTTGGTTACCTCACTGGTATATAAATAAGTGTTTGGATTTCCAGGATTCATGAAATGTGCAATTGTTTTGATTTTGTAGTTTCAAAAGTTTGAAATTCATATCCCTAATTTAGCTGTTGAAGTCCAGCCATAGATTTTAAATTGGAAGATGTTGACCTTGACCTCTTTATTTCAGTTTTACTAACTGAAAAGCAGAGATAATAATATTTACCTATCTCGGTGTCTTCTGATTTTTATTTGCTGCTTCTGAAGCAGTTTGACTATGGAAATGCCATCCCTCTATGCTGACTTTTTCAGAGGAAGTTAAAGACTTTGTTGGTCCTGGATATGCAAGAAGCAACCAAAGGGAAATCACACTAGACTCATAGGGTGTTTCCAAAGAAAACACAACCACATGGAAGCATGTTTTACTGAATCTGTAACAGACTTTATTTGGAGTTGTAAAGAAAATATAGGCAATGAGAACAGTGCAGTAAGGAGATCTCGCACTCTCCGTTTGGTATTACTTGTTAACTTGTTAACTAGCTCTGTACAGGGGGTCAGAAAGACCATACGTGCCCTCTATGGCATAATACGCTTTGGACAGTGACAGTTCTTCATTTTAATATACTGTATCCATACAGAAGACTATGGATAATAACAGAACTGAAAGCAATGGAAGTGCATAAAATTTACCACAGAAGTGTACTCACTGTTATCTACTGATTTATCCCTCTAACTTCTTCTGTAGAAAATTAATGGAAATATATTTTCTTAAGTGGAAGAATTCTGATACAAAGAGATGCAACAGGGAGGGTAAGATATTTAAAATTGTTTAAATAACGATCACATAGGAGGTATGGTTTCTAAAGAGGTATGTTTTACAGATACCCTTCTTTCACGTGGCATCACCTGAGATAAGTCACGTGATGTTTGTGCTGTGTGAAAATTGCATTATGAAAATATAAAGAAACAAGGAAACCGTTGAGTGAGATGGGGATCTATATTTTTTTTAACCTGACAATATGGAAATTTAAATTATTTCAGGAAAGGATTAACTAAGTAATCTCCTTGAAGAGCATCACATTTCTGCAAAGATGAAAACAAGTATGATCCTATTAAAGACAAGGAAACCTAATAGTTAACATGCACAATATAAAAATAATAATAGTCTCCCAGTTATTCTATGAGTTTCTAAAATGTTTTCAAACCACACACACATTTTTATCAGGGCACTAATTCTCTAAATACATGCACAAAGCCTTTCCAGAATATTTTAGCATATTTGTCTTTCAATACAACCTTCTAGTTAATTGTGAAATACTGTTACTGGTGAAATACCTGTTAACACCAGAAAGACCAATTACCTCAGGAAGAGATGGGAGAGGAAAACCAAGAATCCTCTGAGCATGATTCATTGCACATACAAGGAATCACCTTCCAAATATAGGGTGTTATTATTTTTCATAGCATATGAAGAAACAAATGCAAATGCTGAAATTCCATACTGAAGCAACAAACTGCTCTTTTATCCACATGACCTTGCTACAGACCACTTTGTTTCTCAGTTGATGTTTAAGAATGTAGAACATGAAGAGAAAAATATGATATACTGAATATAATGTTCTGAAAAGAGAAATAAATCCAAGATGACCACTTGTAGCCCTTGATGGAGCTACACCTTGTGTATTCAGGTGGATTTCTCAGTCTCAGTGAGGAGCCATACCCTATTCCCCATCTGCCTGGCTATACAGATTTGGACAAGCCATTTAAACCATGAATCGTTTAAAGCATTTGAGTATTTCCAAAATATGACATCTGTTTATTTGATGTTATATTATTCAATGCTTTGCTGCATTTTGTTAGTCTCTAATTCAATTTCAGCACCTATAAAATGAGCATGATATTCACCTTTACAACATAAGCTGAGATGCTTTACTGAAACATGTCACTCGATGCAAATTAAATTCTAAAGCACTTCAAATTCTCACAGGAGGGCAGATATTAAAATGCAATTATATATATGAATAAATTATGGCAGCAAAACTCTAGATTTTCCCTTTAATATCTCTACTTTGTGAAATCACTGCTGTTCCTGCTTTTGTATCAGTATTTCTCCATTACTGGATTGCATTAGATAACAGTGTCCAACCCCCAGTTTGAATCAGTCAAAACTGAAATAGGAAGAGGATTAAAAACATACTATTTCAGAAATAGAAACTGGGTCATATATTAAGGCTTTCTCTGGGGTTTACCAGAAAAAAAATGGAATGAGGATGAATTCAGCACTGACTTCTTTGCAGTTTACTGGGGTGGGGCAACAGTAAGGATAGATGGACATGCATCTGTGGTACTTCCATGGCTTGAAGTCAAACGCCATCTGAACCTCTTTAAAACTGTAACGTTCTTAGGTGCCAAACATCCCAGGAATAGAGATGCACCATTGTTGTCATCCAGGAGCAAAACCTAAGGAATGGAAAGGCTCCTGCATTTCTGCAGGAAATCTGTCGAAGAGGAGTGAACTCATTTGAAGCTTCAGAAGTGCAAGGGTAGACATGCTACACACTTTCTCCATAGGGAATAGCATCAGCAGGATTATTCATGCTCATATCAAACCAACCTATTTTTGGTTGCATAATTTAAGAATAAAGGAAGAGGAATAATTTTAGGAAAATGTGAAGCAGATGCATGTTTATTCCCTGCATGTAGAAAGAAATTCCTTTAGGGAGGAACAAAAGATTCTGGTATAAAGATAACATTACCTATTTATTTTAGATACCAAACTAAGTGACATATTTTCACGCTTATGTGGGGAGTCCTCTGCTACACTAAAGCACAAAAATAAAACAGTGATTCACAAATTCTCATGTACATTAATCCAGTCAAAAAACCCCGATGATCCAATAATTATAATATAGTAATGGAATATATATGGAAAAAAAATTTCTTAATCATTTTTGTACATGTATTAATTTCTAGTATTGTGTTCTTTTTGTGAAAGATATTAAAATACTGGAAAATGAAACTTACAGTTTTGCTCTCCTACTTTCCGTCTTTGTTGGCCTTCATCTAATGAAAAGACATTGCCATTTCAAACATTATTATGTGCATGTGTAGCATTTTAAGAAATAATATCCAAAGTAAAAAGCAAAAAAAAAGTATTTTGAAATGAAAATTTCTCTATTTCATTCTTCAGAGATGACAGAGCCCTGGACAAAAGGTTTTATGCAAACTTCTGTTTTCCCTCTATTTTAATAAAGCAACATCTGACAATAACAATAAATTTTCATCAGTTTTCTCCTGAGAAATTCCCTAAGAGAGAAATGAAGAGAAATAAGAAAACAGAAGTTCCACACTGGAGAATTATTGAGAAGCCTCAAGGATCTTTACCATCAACATAGTCTACAGTAGCATACATTTGAAAAGATAATCTCTGTGGATACTCAAACTCTATCCATGTTTCCCACCTTCACTTGCGTTTGCTCCTACACTGTCAGCCTTCTACCCACCACGTTCAAAAATATTTAAAAGACAAATAAAAGCAAAACAATAGCTTTGGTGTGCCTTACCAATGCTACAACAGCTGTTCTTTACAGTCCCGAGGAAATAATCCAAAAAGAGTTAACTAAGTGTCTTCTAAACTTCCTTCGGTGAAGCTGAGCACCACCAACTGTATAGAGGTGGTAGGTGCACAACTTCTGGGTGCTTTTCACTATTGGGAAACTGCTCTAACTGCTCAGAGCTAGCACAATTTACCTTGAGAAAGCTACCTGCAACTAACCACTGCTATCTTCAGGGAGCTCAGCACTGGCAGGCCTTGCAGGTTTGACTGCAAACTAAACTGAGATCAGCTAGACCCAGTACTGTGACTTGAGGAATTCTTTTTCTAGAATAGGCCATGCTTTAGATTTCTGGTAGAATAAAACCCACAGGTTCATCTTAAAAGCAGAACACAAATTCTTTTCATTCCTAGCTAGTAAATGAAAAGAAATTAACTAGTATAAAATTGTTATACTTACTGTCCCTTTGTTGTATTAACTGCAGAGAGACACCCAAGGGCTGGCATTATGGATACTTTAAACAACATGTAATCTGACTGAGCACCAGATGGAAAATACCAGCAACACTAACATTCAGCAAGATGATTGCTAATATTTCTTATTCTCTGGCTCCACTTTCATCATTCAGCTGAAGCCTTTGGTTTCTAGGAAACATACTGCAACTTCCACCCATAGCTCCTTAGCAGATGTTACTTCTCAGATCAAGCAGGATTTCACATCAAATCTTGGCCAGAGCTTAGAAAAACTAAAGCTTCAAACCTGCTCCTTCCAGAGGACTTTATGAGCAGGGTGGTCTTAGCTTGTTCTGCTGAAGATGTTAATTTGTGAACGCTCCTCCTGCCCACCAGTTGGGTCAATATGAAAACAGTACTGTCTCTCTTTCACTCTTTTTTACTGAAAAGAAACGTTTCCTTGGTGCCTTGGTGATCTCTTCAACAATTCTTAACCTTCACCTTAAATGTTGTCTCCACACGTGCCTCACCAACAGTAAAGCACAATTACAGGCAGATAAACTACGGAAGAGAGAAATACTCTCAGAATTTCAAAGTGTATGAATAGATGTCAGGTGGGTAAAACCAAAACATAAACAGGCTTCTTGTTAATCAGAAATTTCAGATACCTAACCAACGTAAGCAACCAAAATTTTATTTTATATTTTATTTTATTAAGAAAATCAATGCTTTTATCTGACTAGATTTCGTTTTTAAGAATACCAGCAATACCTTTCAGTGTGTTGTGAATTTTTTCCTTAGGTTTTACTGAATGTGAGAAGGACACATGACACTCACTGAATCTTCCTAATAATCTTAATATTGCACACTTATCTCATTAAATCTCCATCTCAGAATTGTTTATAAATGAAGTGTCTTACAAACTGTAATGAGGCAAACTGAGGGCACCCAATGCTCCAGTCATTCCAAAACCCCATTTCTTCAAGGGAAGCTTTGTCTGCATAGAGACAGGTGGGATCTGCTCTGGATATTTTGATTTCCTGCCTTGTTAATTCCAAGCAATAAATTTTGATGTGATACTTATGATGAGAGTGACTAATAATTCTGGTCTATTTGCTTGAAGATGTTTATTTCTTTGTTTTTATTACAAAGTTTATAACTGTCATCATTTAACTTCAATAATGTTAACTGGTAACTTTTCTGGATGAAAAGTTTGAGGCTGTCCTCTTACACATGCCATGAAAACACCTTTACTTGATAATTTGAAAGCATATACAGACTTCTTCTACAGATTTTGTTCACATTGTTTTAATTTTATTTGCACACTGAAGCACAAATGACAAGAAATGATGCTTGCCACATACAAGCTGTGTCACTGAAAGAACAGATAAACCAGGTATAATCTGTTTTAAATCTATAACTGTGCCCAAGCAGACTCCCCTTGGTGGGACCCTTTATGCTGACAAGATAAATGGCTGCAGCATCATTTTAGGGAACTGTGTAACAGTTTATTTCCAATTAGCTGCACCTTTCTGTGGTAGCTTATTGTCAAGTTACACAGAAATCAAATAATTTGAACTACAGTCTCAACAGCAGTTGTAAAAGTGAAAAATTCAATGGGAAACACAGCATCTGCTCTGTACTGACACCTTGCTTTGAAAGCTCAAGCAATATAGCGCTCTTCTTTGAGAGAAAGGATGAAAGTGTCAGGCTCAGGCAAGAGAAAACAGTCTTCATCTCTGAGGTCTCTGCGGAACTGCTGCAGCTTTGGGAGTGAACGGATTCATTTCTCACTCATTAAAAGCCAAAAAGTTAGACTCTGAACCCAGAAAAAAAAAAAAAAAGGCTGAATTTTCAGATCAAACATTTTTTCCTATATTGAAATAACTATTGTTTCACTCTAGTCAGAATTAGGGGTTTTCAGGATTTGGGGTGGTTTTTGCTATTCAAAGTTACTGTTGCTTGCATCTTTGTTACCTTATTAAAAACATTTTTTTAAAAAGTAAAGAAAATAAATATTACTGTAAAATTCTTTTATAAGACAGAAACAGAACAAATATATTTGATGAATCATTTCTTACACATGAGCTGAATCTTCACGCCCCCGCCCCCCCCCCCCCCCGCATTTTCGGCCCTTCTCTGGTAAGGCGAGCTGTACTTTATTGTGTCTTTTTTTGCTCGTATTACAAT
>JANIJG010012030.1:0-12028 GCA_024611175.1 Megaceryle torquata | reverse complement strand
GTGCATAACCTGAATGCAGAACAGGATAAATTTTGCAGCAGCAGAGTGCTGATTTTGCAGAATGCAAATGAAGTGGCATTTTTTAATGCAGCATCTTCATATAGAGGTGAACTGAAAGGCTTAATAGTTGCCATCATTTCAGATCTCCCTGTGTTTGCTGTATCTGTTAAAATCTGGACCAAAACAGTACAAAACCTACATTCTTCCGTTCTTTTTATCAAAATTTTTAGTGATGGCCTCAGCTGTTGAGTGTAGACTCTGAATTTGGAATTGCAAATGTAACATAAAAACAAGAAAGAGGTCTCAAATATCTTTATTTTCAGATGTGTTTCTCTCTTTAGATCTATGCACATCTTTTGCAAATTTTACACTTACTGTGTTTCCATTGCACAAATAATCAAACCATTTTCTATAAAACCTGTATAATCTAGATGACCTCTAGATGTCTCTTCCAACCTAAGGGCTTTTTTTGTGATTCAGTTATACTCTACAATCTATTATGTCTACCTATTGATGCTGTAATGTAAAAGAATACACACATAGGAATAAGTTACCTCCTGAATGTAAGGAGAATGTTTCTTCTCATCACTAGCCTTGTTTCTTCTCTAGGCCTGTTTCTTCTAACATAAGGTTTGAAAATTAACAGAATGAATGTGGATAGCTTTACTTCTACAAGTAATTTTATTTATAAATGTAGTGAAGTTTCTTCTGTGCACACCAGGTAAGGCCTTTCTGAAGAAAAGCTCTTTAGGGAAGAGCTTGTGGCTTTCATTTGTATGTCAAGTACATGTGTTATCGGTACTGTTATGGCAGTTTGAACAGTAAATAAATAGGGGCTTAATCTTTCAGATGAAACATTGGTTGAACTTATAGACTGTTCTGTTTACCTTCTGAAAATTAAAAGATCAATGATTGGTTTTGGTATGCTTCTCTGAAACTGTCAGAGATCTATTCTTTTGTTTAAAAGTGATTCTTTCATTGTGAACCTGCACTTATGCATCTCATTTATTTGCTACATGTTTTAAGTGTACTTGTAATTAATTTACTGACCATTTTACATCATTTCATCAATGGAAGAACAAAGGAGTGTGAAGTCCAGCCGTTATGTCATTGCTGTGGAAGGATGTGGCAGGTCAGGCCCTTTGGTCAGAGCTTTGTCATTAGGAGTAACAGTGTGGATAGGAGTACATTGTAAGCTGATTTGTCAAGCCAAGCAAAGAGTCTCCCTTGTTAGCATTTGCCAAGGCATGTATTAATAAAATTGTAGAAAGTTGTCACGGTTTAGGGTCAGGGCGGCCCCTTAGACCTATAACAGATGCTCTCTGTTAACCCCCTCCCTCCCCAAAGGGGAAGAGAAAAGGAGTAAGGGAGACTTAGTGATTAGAAAAGGAAAATAGAACAGCTTTAATTATGATAATAATAATACAGAATATGTACAAATCTATACAAAACCAATATTGAACCCAACCCCCCTGATGGTAGTTACATCACCATCACCACTGATGCTGTAGAGCAGGCAGTGGGTAATTCAGCCTGGGCCCCACAGCAGATGGGAGCTGTGTTCAGGAGCTGGATTCTGGTACCAGATTCAGGAACACACCAATTGGGATCGAAGGCAGAACAGACAGACTCCCCCTTGGATGCTCCGAGGAAGGAATCAAAAGAGGACCTGAGCCAAGCCAAGCCAAGCAAAGCTGGCAAAGCAGTCCAAGAGGGGAGAAGAGCCCAGGAAAAAGCCTATATATCCTCCAGATCCCTCTGCTTTATACCAAACATGCCATCTATGGGCTGGAATCCCTTGTTGGTCAGTTTGGGGTCACCTGCCCTGTCTGCTCCTCCCTGCAGGTGCGGCCTTTCACTGTCTGCATCCTCCAACATGGTACACAAGATCCAGCAGTGGCCTTGGTCTGCACACCAGTCCTTGGTAGTAACTCTAACCATGGGGTGTTCTCACTGCCAGCAGCAGACACTGCCTGTGCAAACAGGCTGCTGACTTCAGACAGTGCAGTTAGTTAGAAGAACTGAGCTGAAAAGTAAAATCACTGAGCAGAATTAGTTCTGTTTTCACTCAAACCAGGACAAAAGTGGAGACCTCCTTTTCCCACTAATGTGCCAGGAGTCTTCTGTGATGTGGAGGTGAATATCCTCCAAAAGTGCAGAACTGTAGCTGCTTTATTTTATGTTTTAAATAAACACAATGTTATTCACAAATAAGTGTACTTATGTGTAACTTAGTTCCAGAATCAGACATCTTTGCTTGAGAAGAATCTAGCTTGGCACTGGTGATGGCACGTGAAAAAGAACGTAGTAGCATAAGCTGAATGTATTTATATGTGATTCATTAAGATTTGTCTTTTTCCTTTTGAAATGATGCACTCCAAAATAAGTGTAAAAAATAGAGAAGAACTGAAAAGTGTTGCAAGTGGGAAATGTTTCAGTTTCTTGAATAAAAGTGTGCAATATGTAAAATAATAAAAAATCTTGTATTTCTATTGTGCCTTTAATTTTATTATTATTTTACAGACAGTCATTTTAGAAAATGAAGAGCTCCCTAAAATATTTCTTGATTTCCTGAACGTTCGGCATGTACCTACCTTACCAAAAGCAGAAAGCTGTGGGTAAGTTCCAATTTACTGAAAAATACATGGAGGCCAAAAGGCCCGTAACCACTCAGTGCTGATGCAGTTCCATTGACTTAAAATGGTCTTGCTGCCAACTCTAACACTATAAAATAAATGGACATTAGGTTCATGTTAAGTATGTTTATATATCCCCAAAAGGTGGTAAAATAAATCCAGCATATTCAAAGACAGAAGTGAGGTTTAATGTAATATTCTTGGAAAGTAAAGGAGAGTTTAGATGAGAAATATCCGATTTTCTCATAGATCTTGAAGTATCTACTAAAATGTAATATATTCATAAACACTCACTAAAGTTGCATAGAAAGCCTTTGCATGCATTTTATGGTTATAGTATCTGCAAAAAATAGAAGTTTATTCTGTGATGATTTTATGATCTCATTCTGTGTTTGAAAATGGGATCTTTCACCTCTCTGATAACATCTACCCCAATGGCCCCATTGCCCTTCCCCTGAGAAGTGTTCTTGATCCAGGTGGGAGAAGGGAATCTTAGTATTAGGAGTGTAAGGGCTACAGAAATACCCAAAGCTGTTACCACCTGCAGCTGTAAGCTTTGCAGGGTGATTGTGACATGCAAGCTGATGCAGTTAATACTCTAGCATAGTTACCAGAACTTGCTCCCCCAAAAGCTAGCTGGCTGTTTTCCACTTTGGGGGAGGGTGTGAGTATCTGCAATAGGGAGAAAGCAAGATGAAAAAAGTGGAGATAATTTTGAGGCCCTCTTAAACTCAGAGGTGTTTATGGCCCAGGGCAGTCTCCAGAGTAATTCAGAAGCAAATGGACTTGCCGTTTTCATTCCTAGTAATGTGACATCAGCCAATATACTCAGTGGGACTGCAGCCCATCACTTTTCAGATGGATGGATAGATAAATAGATAGATATGATATGGTTGTGAATCTGTTGCAGTAAAATGGATGCTGGATGCTCTCATTTCCAAATAGTGGTTGTTGTAAAATGATATAATCACCCGCATTCATTTCATCACACTACATTGTGCAGCTACTGACCAGAAAAAAGTTGCTCCCTTTTATAGTTCTTAAAGGATTGGGGCTTGTATTTTTATTGTAGACTTAATTTTGTTGTTTCCTCTCACTTTACTTGCAGCTCTTTTGATGAAACAGAATCTGAAGAATCAAGGTGAGCTTTATTCCTGCTTTTTCTAGGACACCAGAGTAATAAGCTACTTTAAATTATTGGCATTTACTGTATTTTTTCCTTGCAGTTGACAGAATAGCAGTAATTTAGCATTACAGTTAGGTGTGTTTTTTAAATATTGTGACTTGTTTTATAAGCTTTGCTTGATCAGTCCATTTGTATCATGAACTGAGAATAGTTATTCTTGTATTGAGAAATTCCTTACAAAACCCTAATAGAATACTGCTACCTGTGACATATTTTTATGTATTTGGTTGCACTGTTTGGCACATATATCAACACAGTGGAGAGGGCTGGTGCCAGCTGTGAGACGATGTCTGTACCATGACCAGGGCGGGAGACAGCCCTGTGAAGGTACTTTGGGGGTGAGGTGTACAGCAGCTGCTCTGGGAGCTGGAAGAACCTGGTGAAATTTTGAGTCTCTTCAATGGCCTGCAGAGCCCGTAGACTGTGGAGCCTGGTTGTAGGTGATCTTGTAGCCTGAATTGTACCAAGTATCAGGGATCGAAGCAGGATCAGGTCTCATAGCTAGCTGCAAACTGTGTGGCTGAGTAGAGGTAAGCTTTGCTGCCAGAAGATGGAGCTTCCCCTTTTTGGGCAGCACTAGTGTGCAGCAGTGCACTGGCACAGCTCCTGCGCAGCTCAACCACCTCACTTTATTAAAGCTAGTTTGTAGACTATTCTGTTTGCTGTCCCTTGATACTGACATCCCTGTTCTTGGCCTTTCCAGCAAACTGTCCCACCAGCCTGTGCTGCTGTTCCTAAGGGATCCATATGTCTTGCCTAAAGCCAACGGTAATCAAACCTGTCATCTGTTAACAGCACTTTACTGATCTGACCCTGCACCACATAAACCACATTATTATTAATACCTGCCTAGTCAAATGACACTGGTCAAAAATCTAATAACCTGCCAATAAAACAATATTTCATGTGTAAGAAAGCATTCAAACACTAAGTGGGTGGGTGATTTATAAAAGGCTGGAATTTTCTCCCCAGTTATTCTCTCAGAGAAACCTACTGGGGATTCAAATCAAAAGACAAAGAACATTGCTTTTCTTTTCATGTTGTTGACCCTCTGTGCTGTTTTGCCCGAAGGATTTGAACTTACAGGCCCATTCCATTGTAAATGCTTTTTCCCTAAACACCAGTTGATCTAATGCAAGCATGTTTGTACTTCCATTTGGATTATTACTATTTCTTATCATTTATAACCTGTAGAGTTCTTCAGAGGAAAAAAAAAAAAAAAAGTGTATACTCTAAGTATAACTTATATGTTTCACAGGACATTTACATTAGACTTCATCTCTTAATACATTGTCCTAAAGAGTGTTTGAAATTGTTGTTATAAACCCTAATTTTTTTTTAAGTTATTTGCATTATTAATTCACAGAATTTCACCTCTGTCTTAAATGTGCGCAAGAAAAAGAAAATAGCATTTTTAGTAGTGTGTTCCTCCTGATTTTGTCATTTTACTTGTTTAAACTGCTACTTGTACTAAATTTTATATTAAAAAGGCAATATGCTTCAAAGGGAGAATTTTCTCCCAGAGAGGAAAATTAAGACTTTTTTTCTTTTCTTTTTTTCTTTTTTTTTTCCTTTTTTTTTTCCTTTTTTTTATTGTGGCACTTTGACTTTACAAAATACCATGTTGAAATCAAGACTCAGCCTCTTGAGCTACCTTGAAAACTGTAAAATGTTCAAGAATAAATTTTGGAACAAACAAGTTTATTTGTAGTTTCTCAACCAGTGAAGTGTATTTCCTTGAGATTTTTCTCAAGATGTATATAAATACCTGAGGGGAGTCTAAAGAAGACAAAGCCAGCCTATTTTTAGTGGTCCCCAGTGGCAAGAACAAGAAAACACTCCATCAGTGTAATGGTGACAGAGCCCTGGCACAGGTTGCCCAGCATGGTGGTGGAGTCTCCATTCCTGGAGATACTCAGAAGCCATTTGCACATGGTTCTAGGTTAACTGGCTCTAAGTGTCCATGCTTGAGCAGAGGCTTGGACTAGATGACCACGAGTCATCTCTTCCAGCTGCAACTGTTCTACAATTCTTGTTTTTTCAAGCTGTTTTTCCAAACAATAGGGACTAAGCTTATGTATTTTCAGAGGCTTAAATAGTCTCTCTTGCAGGCAGTGTGCACTCTAGCTGGTAGAGTGTCCCAGCAGTATTGACCCTATTAAGTCTTACTGAACTTGTAGTTTTAGAGTGAAACACCTCTGCACAGTAAGTGAACAACTTTCACATCAGAATACACATTATAGGGTAGTTAATTTTTTACTTTACTTAGCACTAGTCTGGTCATGTGGACAGAATGTCCGTTTAAGACTGGAGTGCAAACCACAACATTGATGAACTGAAGCACAGTAAAGGCAGATGTTGACTTCACAAAGTCACTGCAGACCCAAATGACAACAGTAATGCAGAAACACCACAGTTACCTCGGTCTAAAAGTTGGCCCAGATGCTGCTGATGCTAATATTTAGAGTGAGACACATGCATGTCTTAATCTTCCTGCTCAGTGCACCTTTTAGTTGCAATTTCCTCAAGAGCAGGGTGTAAATTGTGAAAATCATTTAATTCCACACCATTACTGAGAAAATTAATTTTATATACAGTTACCTTGAGAAATGACGAAAGTGCTTAATGTTTCCAAGTTGACAGATAAGATTTTGCTCTTAAGACTTACATTCAAGAATTTGCAGTTCTGTGATGGCATTTATCTTCCTTTTCTATGTGTAGTCCAAGTAAGACTAAGCTTCCTTTTCTTGAAATCATTAGGAACTTCATAATGAATTTTGTAGGTACTTTTAAAGCAGTGCTTTACTTGAATTTAGAGAAAAGCCTCTTCTAATGCATGACGTTTAAATATTAAGTAGGCCTTGTTAATGACATCTGAAACAGAGGCCTTTTTAGGCTTTTGCCAAAGCATTTTTTGGTCTTGGAGACACAATATTTAGAATCTCATATGGCAGGTGAATGAGTATTCTTTGTATTTGAAGATTTTAAAACACCACATTCATTTGTAAGTTATTCTTCAACTTAATGAACTAAAACACAAATTAGTATGTGGGTTGTAGTTTAAAAAAGGAAGAAAAACAAGTTAAGTCAGGAGGCTCTACTAGTTGACTACAATTAGAAGGAAACAAAGTTTTTGCATAACTACCACTGCCTTTAATTCATCTTCTTTGTTTTCCACTTGTAGCATAGATAAAATACTGATAAGCATTCTAAAATTTTCTAAGATCCGTTCGTACTTTGATGGGCTTCAATTTCTTTGTAAAAAGCAGACAGATGGTTCAAACCATGACCAGAAGTGTTCATTAGCAAATAACTATTCATTGTATGTACTCTTGGAAGAAGGTGAACTCTGACAGTTGTTTGGATTAGCAGAGGAGTTAGTCTTTCCTGGATACGGAAATGCCTGTGTTAAAATCTTCCCATTAAATAGGAAATTCTGTAATTCCACCTTTTTTTAATGAAAATTGTTTCTGGAATATCATACTCAAAGAAAACTTTCTTTTCCTCATTGCAGTGTTACTTGTCTTTATAAAATCTAGTCTTGTCATTATTTTAATGACCGGACTTGAAGTATTGTTGAGTTGCAAGGCAACTTTTCCTAAAGTAAGATTCACAGTTACAAACCTCATTAATTTTCAGAATCACTTTTTCATGATTTATCTTAATGTAGTCTGAGTGCGTAAGCACAACCATTTTTGTGTGAGGAAGTGAAAAAAAAAATTACATACTTATTTGAAGAAAATTTAAGGGAAAGCCATGCAAGAATCACAGTTCTGCAAGACCATGCTTCACTGTATTTATACATTTAACTTAAATTATTATGCTTGATTTTTTTAAGCCACAAAGCCTCACAGTAAATCTGATGCTGTAAAGTTGCATAATTTTTTTAATAAATACTAATTTTCATATATATATATGGTAAGTTATAGAAGAACCAGTAAAAACTGGTTTCTGGAACTGTAGCATTTAATTTAGAAGGAAAGCATCAGATTCCCCTTTCAAGTGTGTTTTTAATAACATTAATGACAACAGCATAGGGCTATTCCACCAGGGTGATTTGGGATAACTGAGCTTGCAGGACTTGAGGTACCATTATTGGATTCAAAACATTAACAAGTAATTTATAATGATGACTTACTATGAGAAGTTGGGAGAATTATCCATGTATTGTTTATGGTGGATGTTGCAGTTAATTAAAACATCCTGAAATATCTGTTTGTAACATTTTTAATACACTACAATCCCCTATTAATACATATGAGATAACACCTTTAAGCGAATATTCTTTTTTTTCTTACCAAGTTCAAATCTACTTTTTGCTCAGTTTTTTACCTCCGAAATTCTTTCAGCAAAAGGACTAGGGGCAAAACCTGAATCTCACAACGTTAGGCGATCTAATTTACCAACTAACTATATCTGTAGAAATTGCATCTCCCCTTTTTGAATGTTCTGTAGGCTGGTAGGTGGAGGAAATGCTTGATTAGTGTGGAAAGTTCTGTGTCAGAAATAGTCTGTACTTCTAGACAAATCCATCTCATAGTGTACTAGCAAATTTTAATATTTTAAGATGTGATAAGAAATTTCTGATTTCTTACTCCTAATGCCCAGTGATTTAAGAAAACTCTTCATTAAAAACATAGGAATTGGTGCATTTGAAAGATATTTTCACTTCAGTAATGTACATCCTGCCATGTCTCTGTATGGATCTATTTCTGTGTTCTATCAGGTAATCCTCTTATGTTAAATTTAACATGAAAATCAAGTGCCAGTTTTCTCTACATCTGTGGTAAGAACATAGTGGGAGTTTTTTCCTTCAGATATTAGAGAATGACTTTTTGTAACACATGGCATTGTATGTTGATTAGACAGCTAGAAATTTTCCTGCCTCAAATAATCATCTCTGATTGTACAGGCATCCTCAAGTCTTCTCAGCCTAAATATTGCTGTAAACCATAATGGAAAAACAGCTTTCAAGTATTCCCAGTAGCAATCTTGGAATTTCTTCAAGTATATTGAGATTTTGTTAGAAATTGAATTGCCAGTGTAATCCATCTTCCTTGTGAGAAAAGATTCAGATAAAGAGCTGGAGCCTAGCAGCATTAAGTATTAGAACATCCCTTTAAATCAATACGCTACAAATCTGGCAGTGCATTCATGCAATGCCCAGTGCTACACTAAAGTGGCTTTAGTGCTGAAACAGCATTACTAATAGCACATCCCCAACACGGATAAACAGTCAAGTGATGCAGTAACTCAAATTATAGAAGGCCTTACCTAGTTAAGTTTCACAAAAACATTTATATTGTACTGACATAGATAAGAAAGCAAGAGTTTATTTCTTTTTTTTTTTTTTTCAGATGATTTTCCAAATGTAGTTATAGAAGGCATTCTACATGGAATATTTTATCCTCATTTATTGCCCAGGTAGAAATGATGCCTGGGTACAAGAAGCTGAAGCAAGTCCCCAAGTCATGGAATTAACAGGAATAAAATTCTGTGATGTGAAAACTACACTCAGAAGCAAGAGGCCCAACTTCAGTTTAAATTCAAGCATTTTATCTTTTTAAATAAAATCAATGTCACTACAATTGCTGCTTTTAAAAAAAGATATGGAAACAACAGCATTGAAGTTATTTATACCTTGATATATTGACATGCTTTATTTAACACTAAGAGCTGAAAGTCATACACCGAATTACACTAATCTTTGAAAATAATTGAAAGCTTTACTAATTATTTCTATAATTTCTATCGTAAATTACAGTAGACCTTTTTGCACCAGGATTTTTCCCAGCACATTACCCATTGCTGGCAGTGGATGGATTAAGAGTGCTGGCACTGAAGACAATGTGTGAGAAATTGCCAAAAAAAAAAAAAAAAAAATTAAAGCAAGAAGAAATTGAAAACAACTTAGAAGCATTTTGTTCATTTTTCTTAAATTATTTTGAATCTGCTTCTTAATACCAGGTTCGGAGAGACCAAGTGAAGGTCTCTGGAGAGTTTTTATTGGAAAGCATGCTTCCACATTCTAAAATACACAGCTTTCTCTCGGGAAATTTTCTAGATTTCAGTTGAAATTATTTTGTCTGCCAGATTTTACATGGTTTTTATGCATCCCTATTCAGTTATGACACCTAATCTCTGTGTATGTTCATTCTTCACATCAACTTGCAGACTGTATTCCATATCTTAACATTTTATAAGTCACAGAGCATACAACTCTGTGGCAAGCTAAAGCAAGAACATGATTAAGTTGCAACATGATAAATTTAAAACTGAAACATATATATATATGCACAATTCTATATATATGTTCAGATTTAAATGGAAATTTGTATGTGTGCTACTGGACATTACAAAATAAATGACTAAAACGTGAATGTACTGCTTCAGTGTTGGGTTTTTGGTGTATCTCTATTAATATAAGACATTCCTCTGAGTTAGCTTCATCAAAAATGGGTCTCAAAAATATCTCCAGATGAAGCATGTGATAATATCTGGGTGTCTGCTCACTTAAATCTCTCAGCATCATGCTATCTTACCATGCTAGGCTTTTGAAAATGTGTCTAACAGGGGGAAGAAAAAAAAATAATTCATTGTTAACTGAACAGCCAGTAAGTCATCAGGCTCAGAAGAAGAAGATAGCATTGCACAAAAGCAGCAATGGCAAAACTAGACACAAAGAAAAGTCTGATCCTGGAAATGCATGGGCTGCCTCCTGCTGACTACTACATCTGTTTTAGAGTTGTTTGGGGATGGTGAAGAGCTGAGACTCGTACAAAAGGTAGACCTGTGACTGCAGCACTTGTTGAGGTAGCAAAACTCTCTACACTGTCTGCAGTATCAACCTCCAGGAAAGCTTCCAAGTACTAGTGGACAGCTATTTGGGGAAGGGAGTCCAAGGCATTCTCACTCGTAATGCCTTATGTTACTTCCTAGTGGTCCTTTTCAGAGAAATTTAAACAGTTAGTAGAAAGAAAAATGTACAGGGCTAAAATGGAAGTGTGCTTGCCTAGTACTAGCCAAATTTAGAGGCCTCTGTCAAGTTCTCTTGTAGCTCTGTTTTAGAGGACTATAATCCTTTCGCAGGTCTCTTGAAAAAACCAAAAAGTATCAGTATTTACCCTCAGGAAAGAGGAAAGGCCACAGGGCTGTGGATGGTGAAACACCAGAAGCACCCCTGTCATGTCAGGAGGATCTGAGGTAAATCCCTGCCCACGGTGTTTTCCTGTTTCCTTGTGAGAGGGGTGCACCACTAGGAACCTGCATGCTCTCTGCTGTACTACTAACTCTTCCCCTGCATCACTCAAAGCCTGGATATCTCACATGGGCTCCAGGATGACCTTCAGGAAACTAGTCACTGCAGAGATCAGTGGTGTGCTGCTGACTGTGCAGGTAGATGAATCCTTCATCAGATCTTGGCATTAGCTCTCCAATCTTGTGTTCTAAACTGCTGGAAACTCAAGAGGAAAAATCCCCAACTCTTTTCTGTGGAGTGCTTTGTAGAACCTAACAAACACAGCTGTCTCTACATTGCACCTTGTTTAAAAACTGCAAGTTGACATTAAAGTTCTTTAAGAAGCTTTACAAAAATAATGAACCTGAAGTTGCATCTCTGACAGGTAGCAAAACTGCAAGCAAGTGCATTTGAACTTTATTATAAATATATTATTATAAATAACAGCTAAGCAGTATAAAATTCACTGTGCTGTTAAACAAGGACTCTTCTGTTTTCATCAGTTTCTAACTGATGACAGATCTGCTCTTTCTTGATTACAGGACTATGACTGAATACTGTGGTTGTCTGAAAGACAGCAGGGACTTTAGCTGACATGTTAAGATCAGAGAAATTTACCATCCCTGCTCTAACCTTACAACTTCATTTACTGGAAAGCAGCACCCCCTGCATATTTTGCAGAAGCAACTGAGGTGAGAAAACAAGGCCTTTGAGGGGGCAGGGGATAAAAAAAGCTCTTAATTAACTATTTATTTGAAATCATAGTTTATTTATTCAAAACACTTCTGCATTTTACTTTTTTTTTTTTTTTTCATTTTTGCAAATGCTTATACTATTACAGAAAATAATACTTTCAGTTGAAAAGGCAGAAACAAATATTGCAAATTTTTCCGGAGAGAACAAAAATACTCTATTTCAAACCCTGTAAAAATAGAAATACTTCTAAAATTTTTCATAAAAGAATTTTCC